>JACXGJ010002358.1:0-67049 GCA_016801105.1 Esox niger | reverse complement strand
CGGTTTGTGGGCAGTTAAATGAAAATGGGGTCTAAACAGTAAAGTCGCCGAGCAAATGAAGCCTTTGTGTTTAGCTTCTCCCCCCCCCCCCCCCCCAACAATGACACGTGTGTATTCCGGTGCACACAAACAGTACACGTACACACGCACATGCATGTGCACGTAGACAGAGACTGATTCGGGCTGTGTGTGGGACAGTGGGGAGCGTGAGGGTCAGGGACAGAAAAGCAGTGAGACTATTCTCGGCTGAGGCGACACTTAAGTCTGTAATATATTCTCATTGACTCTGGCTGTTTACATTTAAGACCAGGAAACTAACGCTATGCAGGCGTAGGTTTTATTCATTATAAGCCGTGTTTTCATACCCGAATTCTGTTATGGGCAAAGAGTAGCTATCGGGTATATTCACTAATCAATTAATGTGCTGTGTAAAGGAAATGGAATATTTCTACTGAACTGACTTTCCTATTAATGAGGAATTAAGAACCCCATAGTCCTTTTCATTAGCTTATTTAGAAGTTCTATGACTATTACTGTATTCACTTAATCCCTAAATATCCCTATCGGTCTGACTGCTTTATGACTGCTACATAATTGGTCTCCTGGTGCTATTTCATTATCAGCATAAAGGTAAATAAATGAATAAATCAAAAGAAAATGTGTCCAGCCTTTGATTTTAAACTCCCATTGCACAGAAGATTTAATAAAACCACTAGGATTTAATAACCAAATTTAGGCCAAAATTTGAACAAAATAGACATCTTTGAAGCATAGCAGCACATATGAGGTGAACCAGAATTTCTCGATATCAACAATTGGGATAACATGACTGTTACTGACAGAGGAAGAGGGAATGCAATATAACACTGTGAATCCTGAGCTGGTGAACTTAAGCGTCCGTTGTTCCTAACATGAACCTCCCATGGATCTCGTCAGAGGGAGAAGGTGAGAGTAGCCAGGTCATGTTCTTTCCTATCATTCAACACACACACGCCGTTCCAGTACTGCAGGCCACCTCATAATCCCCAAGTCCAAGCTCAAATGCTTTGGTGACAGGGCATTCGCAAGGGTTGCTCATCGTCTCTGGAATTCTCCTCAAAACCATCCGTGACTCTGAGACTATCTCCATTTTCCAGCAACGCCTCAAAACTCATCTGTTCAAAATCGCCAACCCATAGCCATGGCAAATCCCACACTCTCAATCTTCATTGTTTTCTCATAGCATTTCTTTTGTTTCTGTCTGTTTTCTGTTCCATGTCACTTTTGTACAGCGCCTTTGGGTCCCTGAAAAGCGCTATATAAATATAATGTATTATTATTATTATTATGATATGACTAGTGTGCTATAGAAGCCTGTTAAAATCACACAGCTGATGGTGAACACACAACACATAGTGACCCTGACAATGTCTCAATGTTCGACACAGTGAAGCAAAAGTGTCTGAATAAATATACGATAGATGTGTGTAAAGAGCGGAGCATTAAAAAGTAGCACACACAAATCCTTTTCCGGACCTGTGAATTTTTCATGAACTTCTACGAGGATGGATGTGATCTGCCCACTTCAGAGACATGAAAGAATATGAATGTGCCAATGTTTCTGGATTATGCCATATTAACTGCAGTGTAACAAAACAAAATAGTGCAAAACCACTCCACTGTGCATTTCAGATTAGAGAATTAAACAGCACAAACATTTTAGGAAGTTCACTAAGGATCATTTGATGATTTATCAAGAATGAAAATATATCAGTGTACACATTAATATCCCAAAGGTCTCACGTGAGTTTGACACAATGGAATCTGTTAATTATAAGAAAATATTTCTAAAATATCAGTCATTATTTCTGCAATTTCTTGACATATATCTCTCCCTAGTTTCAGTGTGTGTTTTTCAAGACAGATCTATGACAGGCATTTCTACATGGGTGGTTTTATGCACACACACACACACACACATACACACACACACGAGCCACACACACATAATTATTTAATCTAATAAATCACTAACAGCTGTAGTTGCCATTGTAGCTCCAATGACTGAAACTACATCGTCATCTCTCCTGAACTGTTTCAGTTGGTCTGATCTCTCTTTGACCTTTTCAGTTGGTCTGATCTCTCTTTAACATTTTCAGTTGGTCTGAGCTCTCTTTAACCTTTTCAGTTGGTCTGATCTCTCTGTAACCTTTTCAGGTGGTCTGATCTCTCTTTAACATTTTCAGTTGGTCTGATCCTAAGTTAGTGAGTTCCGAAAAAGTGGGAGGTTTCGCTTTGTTTTGATGGACTGTTTTCAACTTAGCATTTTACTGGAAAAGATTGCAGTAAAATGGTAATTACATTACAGAAACCAATCTATTACTACAGTAAATGTTTTGAAGTAACACTCATTACATGTCAGTTGGTACCACAACTAGAAGTTTATGTACCACATAGTAATAAAGGAGAAGTTAACCCATTACAGACCTTTTTCACTCTTTCTGTGTTTGTGGTACATTCCTCCAAATGTTTTTCAAATAATGATACTGTCTCCACAGTCAGTATTTTTATCTTTGAATGGTGCTGTTTTTAACAACAACAAAAAAAATGCAGGTATAGATTTATGAAACAATGGATCATATTTTATTCAATCTAAAGACATTATCCAGACTACGGTTCTGGTATAATTTTATTTATACCAGAACGTCTGATACAATGCTTTTAAAGCATTGTATCAGACGTTTTGAGAGATTTTCATATTGCAATGCAAGTCAATACAAGTGGTGACTCAGCACAATGTGAAAACATTTCTAGAATCAAATATCCAAAAACTGTTTGAAGGATTACAACTACATTAATAGTGTATATAAAGCTAAATGTAAACGTGGATAATTGACCCCTTAAATTGCAACCAAGTAATGCTTACCAATAATTACCAATAAATACCAATGCAAAATATCAAGTTAACTGACTGTAAGTAAAGCCATCCGCACACACACAGTCCAGCTGCCCCTCCATTCAGCGTTAGTTGGCAAGGTGATCTGCCAGACTCTCGTCATATTCAACGTTTGTTCAGGGGGAGCTACACGTCTACAGGGAAAGTCATTGTAAACGGTTTGGTGGAAGTGAAATCTCGAAAAAGTCGGTAGGTGAGGTGTAAACTAAGAAAAGTTTAGGGCTTATGTATTAAGGTTTGAGTTTGGCATTCGCGCACGAGTGTCTGTGTGCGTGTGTGCGTGTGTGTGCGTGTGATCTCCTACCTGTTATTGTGATGTTGCTGTAGATGTTGGAGAGCTGCTCTTTGAGAAGGACGAGTTGCATTTGAGCAGCTTTCTCTCTTTGAAGTTCCAGCATCATGTCAGGATGGTGGGCCAGTTTACAGCCCCCCTGCTTGTCCAGGGCGATGTCACTACGCACTATATCTGAGGGTGGACACACCGATCAAGAACGGGTCGTTCCAGTTCCCTTGCGCACCTCTTTTTGGCAACATAAGGTTGTTCCCGTCATGCTAATAACGCTTGTTTGAATTTCAATTTGAACGCTAGACTGCTTAAAAAAAAGTACAGCCCTACTAGTAGACATTGGTGTAATGCAGATGTCTGCCAATGATTCTAAGGTACGTTTAAACTACTCTTACATGTCCTAATCAAATTGGGGGGAAATGAAAAAAATACATAAATCAAATGCAACGTGAGTCATAACCAACACAATGTAACGCGTTAAACTGACCGTCTTCGTAGTTTTTTAGGTAGTAGTCTGGTCCCGGGCCTCTAAACTTTGCAAGGTTCTTCAGGTTGTGGAATTGAAGGAAGTCAGTTCTCTTCCCTCCAAATCTCAGATAGGCAGGGGACAGTCCTCGGGCAAGTGTGACCAAACGCTTAGAACTACACAAAGAGACAAGATTGATAGGAATATGTTATACAAGTAAATAAAAAATGTGAATAACTGTATTTTACGGTTAATACGGCTTTTAATACTAAGAATCGCATTAAAATACTTAACATTTTAATTTATTTCAGATTGATTTCAGTCATTCTACAGTCATTGAAACTGTACAGATCCAAAAAGAAAAACACTAGTTATTTTTCATATATCATTGCAATATTTAGGACTAACCTAGTGATATACTCCCCACATACTAAACCTTATTAACACACGACAAAAACTGAAAGTGGTCAAACAGACACATTGGTACGCATGTTGTATTGCTTTCTAACCGATTTAAAAATGTATATAGAATTCATACCAGAAAGTTTTAAGATTTTTTTATGTCAAAGGGCAAAATGTGATTACGGCGCAGCAGTGCCTAGGATAAAAGCATGTTAAACATAACATGGGTTTTCCAGGCTGGACTTTCAGAACATGTGTCTTTACTACTAACGTTTATTTGAGTCACGGCAGTGATCCCTAATAGTATTTACATTATATTTACATGGTGGTAAAATACGACCTGACAGTTTTTCCATGATAACCTGACGTTTATGATCCCCTCACAAGACTATTGGTCGGCTATAGAAATTATACCTTATACAGCTCTGAGACAGAAAAAAGTACAGCATTAAGGATTAAATGGGTGTATTTACAGATTAGACAAGAAAGGAACAACACAGATATTACTTTCTGAACTAACTGCCATTTGTGTTATTGGAATAAACACCATGCATGACGTTCAGACAACATTCACTTTTACTAGTAGTCAGAGGGAAATTTTTTATTTCATTTTTTTTATTATACATTAACAAGTATTATGTATGTGTATTAGGCAACTGTAGGCTTTAAGTCACATTCTTTCAACGGTTTTATTAATGCAAATAATAGCACGGTAGTGCAGTAATAGTTTATTGGTTTTCGTGTTTACATTACTGAGGCCGGGTGTTTTGTAAAAGCACTTTGTGAGAACTTCTGATAAAAAAAGGGTTTTATAAAATAAATATTATTGATTGATTGTGTTTCTAGGCGGATAGTTGTCAGATACATTCCGTGTTGTGGTTTTAACCGAAAACGTGCGGACTGAATGGGTTGTAACAGGTGATGGCAATTGCAGAGTATTGAACAAGCGAACCTATTCCTGTGTTAGAGTAATTGCATATTTATCAATCTAAAAAACACCTACTGACCAAAAAACTAAAATTCGGCATATGGACTACGTAATCAGGTCTGACGATTAGCTGATTTAAATGTTTATCGACCCAAACATCCATATTAACCTAACCAGTACATTGAAAAATATATAAAGGGACATTAGTGTACAAGGTTTTTAATGAAATTATCGGTGAATTGCTTACAGACAGATAAGAAGACAGGAAAATATTGTACCCAAACTAACGCAAATACCTAAAAATCAACACAACTATTTGGGGTATTAATATGATTATTTTGTTGCATTTTAATAATACTATAAGCTGTATTAGCCTAGCAGTTGTAGCAGTAGCAGTTGTAGTAGTAGCAGTGGCAGTAGTAGCAGTAGTAGTAGCAGTAGTAGTAGTAGTAGTAGTAGTAGTAGTAGTAGTAGTAATGGTGTTATTATTATGATCATTTTCATTTTAATTGTTATAATTATTATTATGATATAATTTGTTTTAAAGAATCTGCAGGCTGAATGCTGACCTCATATCCTTTAATCATACTATTAAAATGTTGAAGGCATTTGGTTAAAAAAAATCTGAAATCCTGTCCTACCCACGGAGGGATTAGAGTGAATCAGTACAAACATATTGATAAGGAGCTATGAAAACCTAAAACCTAATGGAACTATTTTACTTCATATTTAGGTTCTATGTTAAAACGCAATTACCTCTTTCGCTCCTCACGGACCTTAACACTGGACGTGTCATTGGAAATAAGAGAACTCTGTTTACGGAAAGTCTGCTGGGAGCTTCATAGGCGGCATTTAGGCCTGCTTCTACGAAAGAAAACTATCCTCTACATAACCAACGTGTGCGTTACAGCCGAGAACAAGTAAACTATGTGATAAGAGCTCAGCTCACCTCAACCCTCCACCCCCATCCCCAATCCCAGCATTTGGGCAGCACACGAAGTGGCATTCCACTATCTTAATCATAACCAGAAAAGTATGTTTTATTATATTTCAAATGCGCTTAAAGGGGCTGTATGCGAGAGCCACAGAAGAATTATGCAATCAGGTGACAAAAGGTGTATCAACTTAAATGACCAAATATTACAGACCATTGCAAACGCAGGACGGCTTTATTAGGAAGTTAGCCTTATATATAGTCCAACCCATGTAGGCTACCCCATATCAAATGTCACCCTGTAAAATCAATTGATAATCTGAAATGGTTTAACCATGATATCGTTGTATTATACCGTTCATATACTACAGAATTCGATTATGCTTAAAAGAGATATAAAACCAAAAACAATGCATGTCATTCAAACGTGAGAATAACGAGAAAAATGCACGAACAAAACTGGGACAGGGAAGGTAATCTACCTCAGAAAGTCCAGCCACCCGTCCTTAATAATCGACGGATCCAGCTGTAAAGAAAGGAAGTTGTCGTTCAGAACTTTTACTGGACTGCGGGCGTTGACATCCAACAGAATCAGAGTTCTCTCCATGAACCCTGTTCTCTTTCCTCCGCCGCCGGGTGTTGGTCTCCGGTAGGTCGAAGAAGAGGAGATCAACTGCACCATCAGAGCAACGGATGCCAGCCACAGAGAGGAGCTTGGGAAGGGGAATATCCTCGATTTCGGCATCATAATGGCTTGGTACCACGAATGAAACAATGGGAAAATGTACACCCTGCTCTGATGTTTTAGGGAAAGTGAGAGAGGCTTTAGGGATACCTTCCAGTCGCAATTCTCTCACCCTCTTCCTTGAAGCGAAGAGATATAATGCTTTCTGTCTGTCCGTCTCCCCCTGCGCCCCCCGCCCCTTCGTGTGTTTTTGGGAGCAGAAGAGGGGAGCGCACGCCCCGGGCCAACCTCCCCGTTAGAGAGGGCCATGAGCCGGGGGGAGGAGAGGAGGTGGTACCGCCCTCTCCAGCACAGCGTAGCTCTTCCGTGAGGGCTCATACCGGTACTTAACCCCTGAGGGTGTAGGAGAGAATGGATCAGGACAAGCCATTATAATTATAATTAATAGGCTGTAGCCTATTCAGGAGCAGTGCATGTCGCTGTATGAGTTAAGCACTACGGTCTTTTTGTTATTTTTATGAATTTTTCAAATGAATACGGTGTCGAAAATGGCCTGCTAATTATTAAAGCACTATAAAAAGGTGATCAGAAGTATTGCTTCGCTATAGCTATGAGTAATCGACACTGAAAGAAGTTGAGGCAAAAATTAAGGCATATGCAATAAAACACATCTGTAATTAGATCTAAATGATAATTCAATATATAGCAAATACATACATTGTATAATTAAATTATAAAAATCATATTGTCTTAGCATATTTTTATTTCAAATTGTTTCCTATTGAAAGACTTGGGTTAGGATAGGGGCCTCTGAAGAATATCAACGGAAAAAAATTGAGGAAAGTGAAATCACAGCATGAAAGGAGCTACTTGGAACAAACTGGGAAAGGCAGGGCTTATTTACTGTGAGATAATTCACTCGATTAAAATTCTACATAATAAATTTACTCGTAGAAAGTCTACATACTGCAAACACTTTCATATATAACTTTTGGCTATAACATGGACAACCCAATGGAATTATTAAAAACAAGTGCTTGGAAAATGATGTTTTAAAAACTTGACTATATCCTCAGAAATACTTAAGCTACCAGATAAGTCGAACAGGACTCGGAAAATTGACTTTCTAATTCATCACAGAAATACATTTTTGCCGGGTCATCTGAGAAGCTAAACGTTTTGTATTTCCTAATTATCTTTGAATCACAAATCTTTGCCAATTTTCTTTGAAACACAACTCTTAAATGTAGAAATGGTATAGTCGGACTAATTTACAAACTTGAACAAATACATATTTCGTCCTTTCAATCAAAATCGACCTAAAACGCACCTAGGGTAGCCTACGTGAAAGCGGAAAATAGCATAGGCTAAAAAAACATAAGCATAGAAGTAAGACATCAAATATAAGATAAGCTTGTATATACTTGTTTTTTGCTCAAAATGTAAACGAAACACTGTTACACTATTGTAGTCCAGGACATTTATGTTGTTCGGCCACCTAGATAATAGTTGAAATAGACATGTGAGTTAATGTAGTAACGATGAATTTTAAGTATAATGCCTAGACTTTTGACAAATCTGTATTCAAGTGTGTTTCATTAAAAAATCGAACAGCTGCGATCACTTATATTTTCCCAGAGTTGGATCTGTGCAGTCTTCTACAGGTCAACCCTTGACTTCATAAAGCTTTGCAATAGATATGATCAACCATTGGGGAACACATCCCATCTCACCCATCCTTGGTACACTGCCAGAAACATATTCAAAGCTAATTTGGAACTGTACAGCGTAAAGATTTAACAGGCTTATAAAAAGTTTACAAACTTTATAAAGTGTCTCTCGAGATGTTATTTGATCAGAGGGGCCTACTAACTGCGTGGTCCCATCCGCAATGAGAGAAAGGCAAAGATCCAAATTAATTATTTATAGTGCGTGAAGCACGACTGAAACAAAAAATGTGGAGACAAAGTCTGTAGCTTTGATTGCGCATTATAAATCAACCAGCTATTTGTCTATATCGATAGACGTTATTGACGGTCCATTGCTATGTAGCGCAACAACAGACAAGCACCCCGTGGTCTTAAGGCAGGACATTCTGTCCATAATATTCCAAATATGCACCTCGAACAGCGGGGAGCAAACATCTGCCTGTTTTTTTCACACAATCCAACTGTCTCTACCTCTCAAAACATCCCACTCTCCAACCGTCTCTCCTTTCTCTCACTTTCTCCACATCGGTTAGATTTTCACGTCACTAGAAGAATAGATGTGTCTTGGATATGTCCAGCCACGGAAATAAAATCTCTCTGGCAACATACCAAAACCCCTTTTTTGAGTCTTTTACTACGTGTCTATAGCGGATAGACCTAATGAAGAAGTATATTGGGAATTTTCTGATGTCTTATTGGAGTTGACAAATACATTATGTGTAAAGTGTTTGTGATTTGTAGGATACATGGAGATTGATTTTAAGAAATGTTTAACTCATCCGAATAAACTGGTTTTAAAATGGTTAAAGAGAACCGTATTCATATTTACATTATAGAGATATGAACACAAGGCAGAAACGATGTTCTGATGCCCAGATTAGAAAAAATCATATTGCCATACTCTTAAAATTTCCAGAAATTCAAACTAAATGAAATATGAAATTAATATTTTCGATCTGTATTAGGCCTAAGGAACCATTTAACAGTCAAATTAAACTGTAATTACATTGCAGAAACAAGTTACAAGTGAAAATACATTTGCTTAGTTGTACACCCTTAACCTATATCAAACAACTGAATTTAAATCAAGTATGTTAACACTGTGTTACAATTCAATAACATTACAGTTGTATTGAAAGGAAAGTAATTTGGTAGAATAGTAAAGTGTCTTTCGCTATATACTGCAGTAAAACTAGGGAACCAGTTCTTCCGACACATGTACATTCCTCGAGCTGTGCTTGAATGTATCTTGTTTCTAAAGGTCGCAAAGAAAATTAGCTAAAAACCTAATTATTTTTAAATTGGAAAAAATACAGGCTAGCCAGCAAACTGAATGTAACATATTCGGAAAGCTTAAGTTTAATGTATTCATATGACGTCTTTTTATAGCATATTAACTTAACCAATTATAGGCAGTGGAATAACTAACTATCGAATCAAATCAAACGCGATCGAAATAGTGTTTATCATTGACTCACTACTTTGGAGATAAGACTAACTTAAACTTAAAATATTAAAACGTTAGTATCTTTATTCGACTACAATCACCAAAGTAAAAGTATTTTAGCTTATTAACCCTGAAAAAACACCCAACAAAACCAATAGCACCAACAGACTAATAATAACGGTAATAATAATAGCTTAATAAAAACAACAACTGTAGCCTAATAAACAAATTAGTCTATCTATTATAAACGAATAATATTCATTTACATGGGAAACAAGGGGAGTAGTGGCCTACCTCTAACGCAGAAAAACCAACACATCCTTTACTTCCATAGCAAAAGAGTCAAGAGCTGTCCAGGATGAGCTTGCTCTGCTGTAGCCTACACTGCAAGCGAGTGATGGGTAGGCTCGGGCCTGTGTGGCATAATATTTAAAGATAGGCCTACATCTGGTTTAAATAACAGGCTTTATCGCTGTCTTACATCTATATCCGTCCAGTTTTTATTTTTTTTACATGTTTCGTTTTTACATCTTTTCAGGCCTATAACGATAATCCGATTTCTCGCTGTTTATCAAAAAGCACATCTTCTCTAGCATGTTTCCCCCGAAAAAACATACAGCCCCATAACTCAATAAAACAGAAACCTATTGTAGCCTATCGGTAAAAATTTGGACATCTAGACAATTCAACAAGCCGATAGGGAAGAACATCTAAAAGCTATTTAATGAGTGAGGCAATAGCAAACAGCAAATATATGCTTCACAATTAAATCGAATTTTACAAATCAATAAGACCGTACCATGTAGGCACATATGCATCTAAACATTTATACTGTTTATTTTTAGTTGTGTGGTTACATATCTTACTTCGATTATGTTTTCAAAATAAAATAGGTCTTGGCAGGCATAAAACGTGATTTAGGAGCATGGCTGCAAAGAGAGGAAAGAGAGTAAATAGAAATTCAGAATGAAACAGGGAAGTAGAGTAGATGTAATTCTTCCTGACACGCCAAAACAGTATTGCAATTCACAGAGGCAATAGAAGGGCCACGGCTTTACGAGTACAGTCGTGAAAGGGTCCACGCAGTGTGAAAGCTGACGGTTTAGGGAAAGTGTGTGGTGAATCCCTGGGGCAGAGATGCTACTAGTCTAGACATTGAACAGGTAAGTGTACTCGCACCACCGTTAAATTTAACTAGGCTAACAAAACAAATGATTGGCACTATCGGCAAACGGTGTCAGACTGTATTTTTGCTGTTCTCGTTTCATTTTCTGAAATAAAAATAAATATGTCCACATTTTTAATACATTTGCCGAAGCATTTACCTAGGACAACATCGTGTGGCCAATTCAACAGAATATATAATTATGCGATACGGACATATACCCCTATATAGTATAACACTTCAAAGTAAAAAAATATCTCAATTAAGAGGCAAGGGCAGGGATACAAATAAAAGACAAGTGCACGTATAACGATTCTAAACTGTAAAAAAGTCTCACTGTAAATGGGATTGGTCATTTAATAATTTCTACATTATTTATAAACTGGTTTGGCCTGACCTAAATATTTTACTGACTCAGACCCAGACCACCTTTGTCTTAAAATGCAATCATGTTATTATCATTGTGCTAATTCATTCACTTTTCTTACTATCTAATATTTACTTTAAATCACACTGCTCTCATTGAGGTAAACGAACATTGACTCGAGTTCAGTAGAAGATCCTCTTTAGCAAGACTTGACTCGAGAGCTTGAAGCTCAACCGAGAAAGGGAAGTCGACACTGCCATCTGCTGTTCTACGGTTGGAATGTAAAACACTTTCTAGAAAAATCGACTGCTTAACCCATCTGGTGATGAAAATGACGGGGATGACTAGGGCGATTATTACTATTTACGTCAGATTGTAATTACGCTGGTAATGATAATGAAGATGATAACAAGGGTGATGATTATCATGACTATGAAGATGATTGTTATGGAGAAAAGGAGAGAAAAAATGCATTGGGTTTTGAAAAAATTTGCACCCATTCACAGACACACCTACAAACACGCACACCTTATTAGGGGCTATCAGTGGCTATCAGTGCAGTAGTCCATTTGTTTTGCTATGATTGAGTCTCTACAGGGAACGACAGACTGGCTGAATTGGCTGACGATAGGGCATTTCCTGATATCTATTTTTAGACCTTAGTGGCAAGCAAAACAGCATTACGTCATTGTGCTGCATGAAATGTTTGAGGAGGCCCCCCTCCTCGGTGCGTGGTGGTCCAGCTGTTATGCTGATTCCAGCACAGCCAGCGTAAAAACCGTAACCATGTGACCCAACCCGCGCAAATGTCCCTCTGCAGTTCATTTAGCACGATGGCTGCTGATGCTGCGGCAGCTTCCTCCTCACTGCACCTCAACACAATTCATCCCTGTCGCTTCTTCTCGTTCCCGCTTTCAATTCTTCTCACTTTCCTCTTTTTTCTCCCCACGAAGGGATTGTTTGGCGTCCGCCCAGAGGACACAAAAGTCGGAGAGCTATCTGTGCAGGACGGGCTACTGCAAGCAACGGAGGGTACGCGGTTCATGTTGCGGGTTTACTACGCGCCATCCTCGGTTACGCAGAGAGCCAATAACCACTCTGGAAGTGAGAGACCAGAGGCTGCGGCTGCCGCGCCATGGATCGCGTTTATAGAAGAGCCAGGAGGAGATCGAGAAAGAGAAGACGGGGAGACCTTGGTTCGTTTTTTAACGTTGTATACATAAAGCTATCGAGAAAAATTTGGTCTGCCAAAGCTAGATGTCCTGATAAAATTTTACTTTAAATGTGTATGTAGGTCCACCCCAATCGAAACCCGTGCGTGGACGAACACGCGCGTAGCTCTGATATCGAGCTGCTGGGTTCCTTCAAGTCTGCTTCCAGCCACAACTCCGTTATAGGTCTGTTTAATTGCGTTTTCTTTGTTAAATAATTTAATGGTTTAATTTGTTGTGTTTTCTGACGTTCTTTCTGCGTTTTCTCTTTCTTGGGTTTTCACTCTATTTAGTGGAGCTACTCGCCAAAGATCTTCGCAAAGATGAACGGATAAAATACTACTCAATGTGCGCGTTTGACGGGGTGAAGTGGGAGCATTTGCGCTCCAAAGACTTTTGGCTTGCTGTGGTGGAGCGGCCACCGCAGGCTAACGTGTGGCTCCAACTGGGGGTGTCTGTGATGCTGCTGGGGCTCTCTGCCCTGTGCAGTGGTCTGAACATTAGCATGCTTGCTCTGGATCCCGTAGAGCTGCGGGTCCTTCAAAACAGCGGCACGGAGAAGGAACAAAAATATGCGCACAAGATCGAATCCGTGCGTAAACATGGCAACTACATCCTGTGTACTGTGGTGCTGGGCAACGTGCTGACCAACACATGTTTCGTGGTGTGGATGTGCCAGATTATAGGGATGACTCCAATCTCCCTTGCTACCTGCACGTTCGGCATATTCTTTATAGGAGAGATTCTGCCTCACTCTGTCGCGTCCAGACATAGCCTCGCAATTGCTTCTAAAACCATCTGGGCCACCCGGCTTTTAATGCTGGTCTCTTTCCCTATCTCATACCCTGTCTCCAAAATCCTAGACATCATGCTTCACCAGGAGATCAGTAGCTTCTACACCAGAGAGAAACTTGTGGCCATGCTACGCGTCACAGACCCTTACCACGACCTGGTCAAAGAGGAACTCAACATAATTCAGGGTGCTCTAGAGCTACGAACCAAGACCGTAGAAGAAGTTCACACTCCTTTAGCGGACTGTTACATGCTCTCCTCGGATGCTGTTCTAGACTTCTGCACCATGTCTGACGTCATGCAGAGCGGGTTCACACGGATCCCTGTCTACGAAAACGAAAGGTCCAACATTGTTGACATCTTGTTCGTGAAAGACCTAGCGTTCGTTGACCCAGATGACTGCACCCCGCTGAAGACCATCACGCAGTTCTACAAACACCCCATGCACTGCGTGTTCAGCGACACCAAACTGGACGTTATGCTGGAGGAGTTCAAGAGAGGTAATAGGTCAGGCATATCCACACTCACCTGAGTTAGGCAGGCCACTGTGCTGACTGAGCGTTTGTTGACGCTTGAGCATTTTCTGTATTGCCGCATACATTTGACGTCACATATTAGATTATCACCTACAGAATAACATAGTGAGCAGATTAGATTAGAGGATCAAATTGTATTTTAAGAAATTAATTGTTGGATCAGTTATCAAAGTTAAGATGTTAAAATTGTGTTTTTGTTTTACCAGGTTCACTTAACTTTTAGGACTTAGATTAAGATCGGACCAGGTTTATGGTCAAATTTATAAAGAAAATAGTAAAGCCTTCACAAACCTCAGCACAATGCACACTGTGTTATGGGGGAATCAGGTAGCATTTAAAGTTCAAAATAGACTATTGAAAATGTACCACCATTTTGAAAGACACAGTTGGAGGTGTATTCAAAGATGGTGGATAAATAACAATAGTTTATTCAGGATGTATACCACCAATTGTTAAGATGTCTGTTTGAGCTCTCACATGGACATCAATGCGATGACAACTAGGTCTGGTGTATTATGTCCATTCAGACGGAAGAGAATGTGAGAAATCCAAGTCACAGTAGTTCCTGGTTCATCACATTTCTACAGTATTTGTGTCTTTATTGGTGTTTATACTAGTGAGAAGATGAAACCAGCAGTGTTTGGTTGAGAAATGAACATTCTACTTTTTGATAATCTATTCCTGTTAGCTGGATGGTTTATTTTGACAAATAAGAATAGATGTATAGTAAATACATTGTGTGCACAATATTCAAAAGAAATAACCTTTTTGTGCACATGGAACATCTCAGGGATGTTTTATTTCAGTTCATGGGACAGCAGTTTACATGTTAGGTTTATATATTTGTCCAATGTAGTTTCAATTTCTCAAAGCAGAACTCAGCCAGACAAAATAAAATGTTGTTCCCTGTAAGAAAAATGCAGCAACTATACTGTTTGTCCCTCTTGAAACAGATTAGTCAGATTAATAAGATGAATCAAGAAATCTGTAATTAATTTAGAAATCTTGTAAGTCTCGCTATTATATATCTACGTTGTTTGGTGCAGTATTTTTTAAATGTCAAAATGTTGTTGAAACCAAGTTTTCTTGATTCAAGAATCTCCTCTATAGTTCCCACAAGGTGCAATCAATGAGAGAGTTGTAGACTTCAACTAAACAAACTCCAACCAGTCTCAAGAAAATATACTTGACAGATTGTTGTTGTTGCTAGGTGGTTAGAATGGTCCCACCTAGTGGTCCCACCTAATGGCCCTGTCTAATGGCCCCGTCTAATGGTCCCATCTATTGGTCCCATCTATTGGTCCCATCTTTTGGCTTCCATCCACCTGCCTCCCATGTCTTAGAACATGTGCTGTATTTCCATTTTAAGATGGGTCACTCACAATCTATCCAATAGACAATATACCTAAAAGCATTCAGAGTACAGAGACAGTTCCAAAAGGCAAATTATGAGCTCACCATTTCAAACTACCATGTCAGCTTCATTTCAATAGCCTCCCCCTTCTTACAGAGGCCTCCACTCTCATTTGACAGAAGTTGTCTATAGTCTAGTGCCATATGAATCTGTAACTGCAGTCACCCAGTTGCACCATGGCTTGATATTGTCATTATGTCACATGGTTCCGTTTCTCAGTGCGAACAAAACATGTTTTTTTGACAATGGTCACATTGTGAGTTATGGCTTGGTGAAGTTGCAACCAGAAGACTGAACACACCAAGTCAGATTTAGCAGCATGAACAGAGCCCAGAGAGCTACAACGATAATGGCTTCCATTTTAAATGTTCATATTAAACTCATGAATTCTGCCCCCTCACTTCCTATGGAAAAACAGAGAGTCAAGTTTATATTTGAATCGTTTAGGTCATTGAAGATGATACTCAGCAGGTTGATGTTGGGTGAACGGTATTGGCTATGCCATAGTGAAATTGGTATGTCAGAGAAAGGTTATCCGTAATCCATTATCCGTAATCCATACAACCAATGAGTTACTCCAACCAAACCAGGAATGAACAGGGACAGTTCAGAGAGGCAGGTTAATTTGTAATTTGGCAGATTATGCAAAGTATAATCTCTTGTGACTGCTTAAACTGATTTGGAGCTGGCAGCCAAGATTATGCAAATCATTCTGATTACATTCTCCTCTTACATATGGCTATGCACTATTCGTCAGATAACCTGTTTGGATAATTCACAAAATGGCCATAGATTTTAAAGAGCACAGAGCCCAGGCATCAATAGATCAGGAAACATGCTGACATTAGGAGCATTGTGACAAAATGACTGTGATCACAGAACCCAGGCATCAATAGATCAGGAAACATGCTGGCATTAGGAGCGTTGTGACAAAATGACTGTGAGCACAGAGCCCAGGCATCAATAGATCAGGAAACATGCTGGCATTAGGAGCGTTGTGACAAAATTACTGTGAGCACAGAGCCCAGGCATCAATAGATCAGGAAACATGCTGGCATTAGGAGCGTTGTGACACAATTACTGTGAGCACAGAGCCCAGGCATCAATAGATCAGGAAACATGCTGGCATTAGGAGCGTTGTGACAAAACGACTGAGTGGAAAAAAGAAACCTGGAGGCTGGAATAATCTTTTCTAATTCCCATGACAACCAGAGTATGACTCACAACATTCAGCCCTCAATCAGAGGAATGTGCAGGTGTGTGTGTGTGTGCAGAAGTGTGTGTGTGAGCGTGTGTATATACTCAGTGTTTCTGCAGTGGCTGATTAGAATTACTTTACGTTTTTGAGTGGGTGGACATACTTTTCTGTGTGTTGCACAGCCCCTTGGGAAAACATACGGCAAGTGTCACAACACTTTTCAATCAGCTTTCAAGAAAACTGTTCTCTCTGAAATCTGAAAGCAAAACGTAACTGTGATAAGGACATTGTTGACAATGTTGTATTGACTGTTTGCTCAGTAAATAAGATCCATGCTATTAAAGATATTGCAGATGTTCTTGAATCATTTTCCCCTTATACGATGTGGATACACCATGAGCGTCCATCGGTCTGCGATTGAAGTTGATTTTGCCTACCGTACTCCCTCATTTTTTAAAGAAAAGGGTATTTCATCCTCAAATGTGTGGCATCAAGTCAAATGGTGACGGCTTCTTCAAACTCTATTGGTCAGTGAGCGACAGGTCTAAGGTGCTGATGCCCAAGTGCAAAGTGTAGTGGAAAGGTGAGAAATTATTAAGTTTGCTCAACTTGTTACAGACTTGTGTTTTGAATCCAAACATAATATATTCTCGTGTTTTTTATCTAGACACCGTACAGGCTTGTGTTTTGAATCCAAACATAATATATTCTTGTGTTTTTTATCTAGACACCGTACAGGCTTGTGTTTTGAATCTAGACATGATATATTCTCGTGTTTTGTATCTAGACACAGTACAGGCTTGTGTTTTGAATCTAGACATGATATATTCTCATGTTCTGTATCTAGACACAGTACAGGCTTGTGTTTTGAATCTAGACATGATATATTCTCGTGTTCTGTATCTAGACACAGTACAGACTTGTGTTTTGAATCTAGACATGATATATTCTCGTGTTTCGTATCTAGACACAGTACAGGCTTGTGTTTTGAATCTAGACACATTAAAAGCTTGTATTTTGTACCTAGACACGTAACAGGCTACATTTTTTAATCTAGACATATTACAGGCTTGTGTTTTGAATCTAGGCATGTCATATTCTCATGTTTTGAATCTAGACATGTTACAGGCTCATATTTTGAACCTAGACATGTTACAGGCGCGTGTTTAAATCTCGACATGTTACAGGCTCGTGTTTTAAATCTAGACATGTTACAGGCTCGTGTTTTAAATCAAGTCATGGTACATGCTTGTGTTTTGTATTGAAACTTGGCTTGCGTTTTTTATCTAAGCGTTACAGGCTTGTGTTTTGTGTCTAGACATTACAGGATCATGCTTTGAATCTAGACAAGTTTCTAGAATAGATCACTATTCCAGATAGACACAAGCTATTTACATTGGATGTTTTTTTAACCCCTTTAATCTGGTAAGGCCCAGTGTCCTCCTGGGATTTGCAGATGCTCCATTTTGTGGGCGTGCTGTTTAGTTTGGGAGCCTAATCAACCGTAGATTACTGACAACAGCTGCCGAATACAAGCAAGCCCGGTCTGTCCCAACATCAGACCCTTGACTAATTAAATCAGGTGTACATGTTTATGGTTAAAACGAAAATATATTTTGCCTGGGGAGGGCCGAGGAGAGTTTTAAGGAAATGTGGGCCAGCCTAATACTATGTGGCTGGACTCTCTGGCCAGAGAAAACAAAGCAGTGTGTATTTCCTGCATGGCTCATTTGTTTGTGAGAAATTAGAAATGGGTCAAATGTGGTTTATATTTAAACTTGGTCTGACTTGTCCATGTAAATATTTTAAATGCCAAATTTTTTACAGGATTTGACATAATGTAGAGTTCATTTCAAATTAGGCCTACAGTTGAATAGGGCAGTAATGGACTACACACGCAAACCTGCATAGAGCAAGCTCAGCCCTGGGCGGTTAGAGTTTTATTGGCCAATCATGTTGCTTGTCTGCGCCTGTATATAGGAGAGCTCTTGTTATTGTATCTTAACAAATATGATTTGCAGAAGCTTGCTTCATTTTGTCAGGGTTTTACATTCGCCCTAAAGTCAGGGTTTTTTTTCCTGGAGATTTGTTTTTAACCCTATGACCTGATTAGCAAAACTCTGGTTCAGCCATAACCCATATGAAACCTGTTTAAAAACAGATTCATGTTATATCACGTTTGAAGTACAGAGTTACCTGGTTAGATTACCAGATCAGGAAAAACTCCAGTACTCATAATTGTTTCTCACCACTCTCTGATCTGTTGTACCACCTCTAGGATGGTAAGATAAACAGAAAGAGATTTAATGTGTTCTGACTGTTGGCAGGAATTACATTAGAGGCTTTGGGGCCGAGCCAGACCTCTAGGATGGGAGCTTATGTAACGGAACTACAGCTACATTCAGATGCTATTCAGATCGACAGGCTTGCCTTGTCTGTGAGTGCTCAGAGAGGAAATCAGATACATTCAGAATGAAGGGTTTAGTGATAAAACCTCCTCTAGTCTAGGGTGACTAGAGAAAAATGAGTTGGATAAAATGGCTTTGTTCAAAGAAAACATGTTTTGTGGATTTATTTGAGAGTAACATTCACATTTTAATGTTTCTCACATTCAACATCCTCTAGTTGTCTAGGGTTGCATCAGAAAGAAATACCGTCAAACCATATACACACCGATCAGCCATGGCATTATGACCACGTTTTGCCACCAAAACAGCCCTGACCTGTGGAGACATGGACTCCACTAGACATCTGAACGTGTGCTGCTGTATCTGGCACCAAAACGTTAGCAGCAGATCCTTTAAGTTCTGTTAGTTGCGAAGTGGGGCCACCATGGATTGGACCTGTTTGTCCAGCATATCCAACAGATGTTCGATTGGATTGAGATCAGGAGAGTTTGGCCAAGTCAACACCTTGAACTCATTGTTGTGTTCCTCAAACCATTCCTGAACCATTAATGCTTTGTGTTATGGGACATTATCCAGTTGAAAGGCCAATGTCATCAGGGAATAATGTTACCATGAAAGGGTGCACATGGTCTGCAACAATGCTTAGGTAGGTGGTACGTGTCAAAGTAACATCCACATGAATGGCAGGACCCAAGGATTCCCTGCAGAACATTGCCCAAAGCATCACACTGCCACTGCCAGCTTTCCTCCTTCCCATAGTGCATCCTGGTGCCATGTTTCCTCCAGGTAAGCAACTCACACGTACCCAGCCATCCACGTGATGTAATAGGAAACATGATTCAACAGACCAGGCCAGCCTTCTTCCATTGCTAGGTGGTCCAGTTCTGATGCTCACATGCCCATTGTAGGCACTTTCAGCAGTGGACATTGGTCAGCATGGGCACCCTGACTGGTCTGCGACTACTCAGACCCATACGCAACAAACTGCGATGCACTGTGTGTTCTGACACCTTTCTATCAGTACCAGCATTAACCTTTTCATCAATTTGAGCTACAGTAGCTCGTCTGTTTGACCGGACCACACGGGCCAGCCTTCACTCCCCACATGCATCCATGAGCCTTGGCCGCCCAGGACCCTGACCCATGACCCTGTCGCTGGTTCATCGCTTTTCCTTCCTTGGACCACTTTTGATAGGTACTGACCACTGCAGACCAGAAACACCCGACAAGGGCTGCAGTTTTGGAGATGCTCTGACCCAGTCGTCTAGCCATCAAAATTTGGCTCTTGTCTAAGTTGCTCAGATGCTATGGCTCGCCCATTTTCCCTGCTTCTAACACATGAACTTTGAGGACAGAATGTTTACTTGTTGCCTAATATATCCTACCCACTGACAGGTGCCATGATAACGAGATTACCAAAGTCCTCATAACAACCGAAAAGCCGAGTTCATTTTTTAAAATCCGTTGTTTGCTCAGGGTTTACTTTGGAAGTAAGGGTTAGAGTATGGGCAGTTTGTAGGTTTGTGCACAGAGATTTT
Organism: Esox niger; assembly: GCA_016801105.1. Lineage (NCBI taxonomy): Eukaryota > Metazoa > Chordata > Actinopteri > Esociformes > Esocidae > Esox > Esox niger. The sequence goes on along the minus strand of JACXGJ010002358.1, from coordinate 46,628 downwards.
GGGGTTTCTTTTGAGGGCTATAAGGAAATTTTTATTTTCAGTATAATTAACACACCTAATTAATATAACTCCACAAATAAGCTGTGTCTCTGTTGTATATCAGTGACATCTGGCTGTAATGTCATAAAACATTCAGCTCCAACCTTTAAACCCCCCCCAACCGTGCTGTGAAAGAGGCTTATTCAGGAAGGTTAATAGGGAAGCAGGGAGTCTCAACAATTATTAAATCATTCATAAGCCTTGGAAAGACACCACAGTGTTGTGGCTGTAACAGAATGGCTCACACCACAGGCCGTGGTCCTTGGAAATGGTTACGTAAGGCACTGGCTATCAGTGCCTGTCATACTGAGCCATTAATACGAAAGGCAAGATGTCTGATATGTGACAGCTTCATGATGCTGAGTCTGTGTACACATGCAATATCTCTGTCCATCGCAGTCCATTCATGCATATTGGAGCGTTTTTAATGCATGCATCTTTCTGTGTGTGTGTGTGTGTGTGTGCGCCTGGAGGTGGCTGGCAGCAGTATGGCCTGTGTGAATATAGTCATTAGAAACAGGCTAACCCAGAGTGGTTACGTAATCTCAGCAGGCAGTGTTTACGTAACCATAGAGACTGTCAAAATGTATCTAATAATCCACCGTGGCCACTGACACACGCAAACACATGCAAACACGCAGAGAGAGAACTACAGAGAGACGTCGGGGCATTTTCCATTGTGATCGGTTTTCAGGAACAGCGACACGGGGACGGGAACACATGGTGTTTATGATTCCCAGCTGCTAGTGGGGGAACACGTCTCCGTCTTAACGGTGTAATCGTCTCCTGATTGTGGCTGTGTTGATTTTCACTCGGCTTTGATAACATAAGGATTTCCAGACTCATAACATCAGATCCCATTGTCCACGGTTCAGATATCCACGTAATCATGGAAATTAAATGCTGATTTCTCTAACCCCTTCGTCCCTTCTCCTTAACTCCCTCCCTCACGTCTTTGTTCTCATCCTCTCTGCCAGGTAAATCTCACTTGGCTATAGTCCACAGGGTGAACAGCGAGGGGGAGGGGGATCCCTTCTACGAGGTCCTGGGAATAGTTACTCTGGAGGACGTTATTGAAGAAATCATTAAGTCTGAGATCGTGGATGAGACTGACCTCTACAGTATGTATCAAAACTGTCTTCCTCTAAGATGCCTAATGCCCCCTGCTACATAATTAATCAGAAGTAATTAATTAATTCCTTAAATCACAGTGGCTTAATTGGGGATTATATCTCTCTCTGCAGTATGTGTGTGTGTGAGGGAGACAGAAAGAAAGAGACAGAGATGTTCTCCAGTTACATTACAGTGAACACTGACAATCAGTTCACTTAGATCCTGTAGAAAGGAGACAGAGCAAAGGAATTCATACCCAGAGAAAAATTCAAGAATGGGCCTACAGTAGTCAACTCAATATGCAGTTGATATACAGCAGAATGATTAATTTAACCTCTCTTTAAAAGGCCCATCTTGATGAGCTTGGTTATTGGACTGGCAGAAGCCTTCCATTGAGTTAGTTTAATTGCACAGGATAATACAGCATATATTACCAATAATATATTTACACATAATGAACTGTGCGACAGATTAGAAAGACTCTCCAAGAGGTTGGGCGAGGTACGTCAACCCGTTGGGATTTCACAAAGACTTCACCAGCCAAGCTACAGAGGTTGGACTGTCAGAATTGCTATTGAATTGCAGCTGGAATTGGCTCCAGTGTCTTCATTCATGATGTAATTGCCTACACTACAGCATTTGCAAGAGGAATTCTAAAGTGTACAGGAACATTTAATCCGCTCAAACACAAAAATATCTATGTCCACGTTCAACGGGCAGTCCTCCATCCTACAGCTGGGTGATCATCTCAAACCCAATGCCATGGCCACCAGTTAGACAGTTCTTAAATGGCCAGGTGAAACACTCGGTCTGAGTTTAAGAGTTCACACGAGGAAGACACGACTGAAGACTGAAAGGCTCCCAACCAATCAGGAACTGAAGATAGTGGCAGTACGGCCTGACCAATCTGGTGTCAGGTGATGTCTAATGGTCACAGAATTCAGGCCATCATTGCAAGTAAGACACGCAACTCTGTACCCAAACATGACAGCTTCATTGTACATAATGTAAGTCTGTCTAAATGCTTTTGTTATCGGGGTACTATGTAGAAAATGATGCGATTATCACACATTGTGGGGTGAATATTGTGCTGTGTGTGTTAAAACAGCCTTCCCTAACCATTTCTGCGAACATTACTTTTTGAAAAGGGTTAAATGTTCAGTGTCAAGGAGAATGTGGTGTATAAAACGAGCTCCATGGTAAGAGAGAGGAAGAGAAACAGAGAGAAGGGGAAAGAGGGAGAGATAGTGTCTACGTGCATGTGTTTATAAATATAGCTCTGGGCAGTTAATCTCTTTTTCTGTAGCACATGCCAGAGCCAAACAACAGCAATTCCCACTGAAGCCTGGCTGTTGAACACAATCTGATCATCCTGACATCATAATACCAATCCAATCAGTAACTAATCTCCCCAGTCGAGGGATTGTTTGATTTAGATCAAAATACTGAGATGGAATTAAAGGTGTGATACACTTATTGTGTTCTGTCACAAATATCTGTAAATAGGAAAGGAACAAAATGTGATTCTCGATGGATGGATTTGTTGGTTAACAACGTACAGTTTGCACTCATTCTTTGAAATCGTTTTGTTTGCAATTATGCTACAAGTTGCAAATCCAATTTGTAACACATACGAATTGTGTGCTCACGATCCTGGATTATTTCCTTGCTCCCTAGTTGATAAGAGGACCAAGAGACGAGTGTCTCACCATGAGAGGAAGCAGCATGACTTCTCCATCTTTAAACTGTCAGAGAACGAGCTGAAGGTGAAGATGTCTCCTCAACTACTGCTAGCTACACACCGCTTCCTGGCCACAGGTAGAACGGACATCTTTGTGTGTGGCTTGATGGCTGGATTCGTCTGTGCACGCTCACACATCTCTGTTTTTCTCTAGAAGTGGAGCCCTTCAGGCCATGTCATCTCTCAGAGAAGATTCTTCTTCGTCTGATCAAACACCCAAGTGTAGTTCAAGAATTGAAGTATGACAGGAAGAACAAACGATCACCACAGCACTTCCTGTACATCAGGAACAAACCTGTGGATTACTTTGTCCTGGTTCTGCAGGTACAGAACACACACACTAATATGACAAAATCTCTGTCCGAGGGTACAAACTAATACTTAAACATCATTACCTGAATATTTTGGAAACCTCTGTGTTTAATTATATGACTCTGTGTAATGTCTTTGCAGGGTAAAGTCGAGGTGGAGATTGGGAAAGAGTCTCTGCGTTTTGAGAATGGAGCTTTCTCCTACTATGGCATGCCGACACTAATACTACCACAGGCCACAGGTACAGTATGTACACGTCTATCAACACACAGTAGGATGTTTTAAGAGGTGGGATTGTGTCTGGTTTTCTGTAAATATAAGGGAGAAGACCTTCTGCCCTGGTAACTATGTAACGGCAGTAATTAAAGTAGTTGAACAAAATGGTCCAATGGAATGACCTGTCCTGACATGTTAAATAGCATCTGGCTTACACTGATAGGCAGACGCAAAGTGGCTAACCCTGTGACCGGTTTATGTGTGTGTGTTTACGTGTGTGCATGCGTGGAAGTGTAAATGCTTGCCTGCATTTATGATCTAATACATGCTTGCAGATGTATGTCCAAGAGAAAGTCAGACAAAGGGGAGAAAATGAGTATCGGAATGGAATCTAATGACACACATCTCCAGTCAACAGGTTTGGTTCTCGTAGCAGTGGCCTAAACCAGTCAGAGTCTGTCCTATCAGGGGGCAGCATGGGCCAGCTGAGTACAGGAGGGGGAGGAGTCTACATACCTGACTTCTCTGTCAGACAGCTGACTGACTTACAGATTATAAAGGTAACACACACGCACACGCACACGCGTGCACAAATACATTTCAAATAGCCCTGAACTCCTAACAACACAGATCCCCAATGGTTTCACCTTTGAAATGTCTTACTGGCTGATTGTGACTCTACACAGATATCCTCTCTCTGCCTCCTTCCCTCAAACCTTGTAATCTTCCCTTTAATCATCAAGGATTAATGAGTACTATTTTCAGCATGAATACATGCACCTGGAGTGATGGTTGAGCATCCTGCCGACTAAAGCTTCCTCATGCCATCCTAAGTCGTGAATACAAAACTAGACACCAGAAATGTGACCTTCAACCCAGAATAGTGAACAGCTTGGGGATTTTTTTTAAATCACAAAAACATGGTGTGTGTGTGTGTCTGTGTGTTGATGACTGTGTCACTTGATTGTGTATTTACGCCGTGTGTGTGTGTGTGTGTGTGTGTGTCTTAGATCACCAGGAACCATTACCAGAACGCAGTAACTGCCACCCTGATGGACAGTTTACCTCAGACCCCTGATCCTGATGGGAGACCAGCCATCCCAGAGACTCGGTCCCACAGCATCGCCCTGCCCCTCACACACACTTACACACACCTCCGACCCGTCCTGGAACAACACACACACGCTGAGAACAATACTGGACCACTCGGTTCGAGGATTAATGAGAGGAACCGCATCGTGCGTAAGTGGCGCACGCGCTCGTGCGTGCGTGTGTGTGTGTGTGTCACCTAACCGCTGTAGAAAACAGACATTGTTAGCTGGTGTTTGAGAGGTCTTTCGATCAGTCCATCACAGATGGAAATTGTTGTTATTGAAAGATTAGGTGAGAGTGACAGCATATGACATAAATACCTTTGTTCTGTTGATCATTATTAACTTTCAACCACACTGAGACACACGCAGACTCAAACACACACACACACACACACTCACACACACATAGACAGTCACCCACAGACACACACACAAACACACTCACAGATACACACTTAGACAGACACCCACAGACACACCCACAGACACTCACAGATACACACTTAGACAGACCCTCTATGTGTGAGTGTGTGGTGTCTTCCCTACCCTTTGTTGTCCCTGCCCCTCACTCTTTCTGTACCTCTGTCTCCAAATTTGCTTTTAACCAGGGACCTGAATGATCACGATTCAGCCATAAGCCCGGCATGATAACCATCTCCATCCCCTCCGTAAGGACTCATCGCCTCACTTGTGGCATATCATATGGATCTGGTTTCAGATCTACATTTCTATGTCTAGAAGGGTTTGGAGCAAGAGAACGAGGGAGTGAGATGGAAAATCCTTGAAATATGGCCTGCCTACACAGAGATGCAGGGTCTGTGGTCAATGTCAACATGTTACTCTGGGTCTGTCTACAGACAGCGACCATCCAAATGGTCACAATGCTACAGTCTACCTCTACAGTTTAGTCTTTCCACATTATCAGCATGTTACTCTGTCTCCCTCTACTGGCAACATCTGTCCTCCTTGTCAAAATGTTACTCTGTCTCCCTCTACTGGCGACATCTGTCCTCCTTGTCAACATGTTACTCTGTCTCCCTCTACTGGCAACATCTGTCCTCCTTGTCAACATGTTACTCTGTCTCCCTCTACTGGCGACATCTGTCCTCCTTGTCAACATGTTACTCTGTCTCCCTCTACTGGCGACATCTGTCCTCCTTGTCAACATGTTACTCTGTCTCCCTTTACAGGGAGTAAGTCAGACGGGCAGAGAAGTCCCAGTGATTCAGTGTTTCTGCGTATGGAAGACATTCCCTACATCCGAGAGGACCGACCAGAAGACAGCCCTAAAAAACGCAAGGAAGACAAAAAAACAGAGCTACCAGAGGAGAGACTGGAAAACCTCCCAGAAGATCATTCACAAGAGCAGCTAGTTGAAATCCCAGAAGACCAACTGGAAAGCCAAGAAGGGGATGGTGAGGAAAGAAGGAAGGCATGCTATAGTTGCTGAATTTTGTATAGGAGTGGTAACCCTATTTAGTCCTCACATGTTTGGTGAAGATGAAAAAAGGTGCACATTAAAACATTTTAGAATAGTGCTCACTAGACTATGGTTGGCCTGACTGTTGTACTTATATGTTATATATAACTATATACATATATATATTATATATATATATATATATATATAGTTATGCTCTTGTTATTTCTCAACTCTCACTAACTCTGTCCCTCCTAGCAGCTGTTCCGGTCGAGTCAGATGTCATCTCTTCTGTGTCCGTCTCTGAGGAGACAACGAGGAGGAAGCTGCTTGGTAAACTGGGTGAGTCACCCAGGGTTGTACACCACCAATCAGGGTTGTACACCACCAATCAGGGTTGTACACCACCAATCACGGTTGTACACCACCAATCAGGGTTGTACACCACCAATCAGGCTTCATCTTCTGATTTTATACATACACACACGCATCTATCTGCTCCAATACACACAAACACACACACACACACACACACAAACACTGTGTTGGCCAGAACCAGACAGCCAGGTGTGTCATAGCAACATCAATTTGTGTGATCACTTTCTCTCTGCATCTCACGCTGTCCTCCCGAGAGGTCGACAGATTTCCTTTAAAACCAAACATGGTTCTCGGAAAGGACAGAATTACAGATTTGAATATTTATTTGTGTTTATTTTATTCAGATAATAAGTCATTGTAAAAAAGATGTGTCACGTCCAGAGACATGTGTCCTACCCTCCCAGGCAACAAGAAGAGGAAAACGTCTCGTGATGGTGAGAAGGCTGTAGGGGAAGGTTTGGAGAGCCATCGGTGACCACCTAGCACAGAGACCCCGAGAGAAGAGACAGCAGGGTACACCTGGACGGTGATAGCCAAAGGAGAGACTGTCTGTCTCACTCTCTTTCAGCTCCTCTCAGGTCCGACTGGAAACTTGCTAGAGCTTTAGTTGGGATCAGATATAGTTTTTGTCAGTTGACGTCCTGAACCTCTTAAGTATCCACTTCCTAGATCCAAACCTTACCAGGTAACCTCATTTTTTTAAACAGAGGGAGTTTGCTGTGAAGCAATATGACTTGACTTTATTAATGTATTCCACTGTAGGTTTCTATTGAGCTAGCTTTCATCCAGTTCTTCTTCTACAAGAGTCTGAGGAGGAAATAGAAAAAACTAAATGAAGACATGGAAGGGATTCAGCGAGTTTAGTCTATCAATTAGCCAACTTTTAAACGTATTATTGATCAACAAAGAAAACACAACTTTTGGTGTTCTACCATCAGATACATTCTTGTATTCAAGAGATTTCTACACAGGAAACTGTCCTTTTTATAGAATAGAATACTTGTATCCTGTCAGTCACTAATGGTTGATAGAAGTTGTGTAATATTAATGCCATCCACACTGCCAGTGTTCTGACAACACACTGGCTAAAAGGAAGAAACAGCCAGAACAAGCACAATGTCTACAACCACAGGGACTTTATACTAACTCAGAGGAGGAGTCTGTCATTTCATTTTCTCATGTGACCACTGGATGAAATATACAAACAGTCAAGTCTCATGCAAAGACACAAACCTATTTCTAGTTCATGAACACTCAGTCCTGCAGGATCTATACTATTTAACCAGATTTTTGGTAAAAGCCATGTTATAACTGATTACTAAGCTGGAACAAACCTGACACCTTAAAAAATTGATATGCAATACAAGAACATATGGTACTTGGTGTTACCTAGCAGGGAACAGGTATTTTCCTGTGATTAGATAAAATTACGATTTGTCCATAAGACATGTTGCCATTTGTTTTCTAATATAGCTATTATTTTGGTTTTCCTGTATAGAATACACTGATTTTACACAGTGTGACACGGCTGTGTGTCCGGTTGCTAGAAAAAGCTCTCACTGCCTGCAGTATCATCCCTTTCTTATCATAATGTACACACAACCACTAAACGTGCCATCTTTTCCTGCATGGTTTAAACCAGAGCCATTTATGCAGCATGTGCCATCTTTTCGTAACTGACTCCCTGTGACCCTGAGACTAAGCGGTCGTCATACCTGTGATACTGAATATAGTAGAGTTGTAGAAGACCCACGGTGTAGCGTGATGTCAGTCCTACATGCATGACATCACGGCAGCACTGAAACACACAGCAGTGTCGTTACACTCAGGATCAAACAACTCCAACAACTGGGCCTTTGGTTGTCCGACTTTCATCAGAGCATACCCTCCAGACCACTACAAACACAACAGGTTAACTATTCTCTGGTAATAAGCAACCCGTCCATGGACACAAAGGCATGAGGAACAAAGATTGGCTTCTAAACCGAGAAGCTGATATATGAGTTATGGGCTGGGACCTGGAGGTGGGACCTGGAGGTGGCGTTGGGTGAATACCAGGTGTGGAGCTGAGGGTTGTGTTGGGTCCACACTGGGTTTGGAGCTGAGGGTGGTGTTGGGTTGATACCAGATATGGAGCTGAGGGTGGTGTTGGGTCGATACCAGGTTTGGAGCTGAGGGTGGTGTTGGGTCGATACCAGATGTGTATGGAGTAGCTATTGCTAGATCTGTGCCTATTTAAGGACACCAGCCTTAGTCTAGGGCAGTGTTTTCCAATCCTGGTTCACAGGATCCAAAGCCCAAGCACTCACACACCTGACTGAAATTAAAGACAATGATAGGTTGATTGCATCAATCAAAAACGTGCACCACTTTGGGTCCCGAGGATCAGGATTATGAAACACTGGTCTAGGGACTTCCAGTTAGGAACCTCCAGGCTAACTGGTAGGAGGTGGGCCTGGTAGGATGTTCGGCTGGTAGGAGGTGGGCCTGGTAGGATGTTCGGGTGGTAGGAGGTGGGCCTGGTAGGAGGTTCGGCCGGTGGGAGGTGGGCCTGGTAGGATGTTCGGCTGGTAGGAGGTGGGCCTGGTAGGATGTTCGGGTGGTAGGAGGTGGGCCTGGTAGGAGGTTCGGCTGGTAGGAGGTGGGCCTGGTAGGAGGTTCGGCTGGTAGGAGGTGGGCCTGGTAGGAGGTTCGGCTGGTGGGAGGTGGGCCTGGTAGGAGGTGGGGCTGGCAGTGTTTACAATGCATAAGCATGAGAGAAAAAGACATGAGGCTAACAGCTGCACTCAGTATAAACATAATATAGACAGAGCATTGACAGTGGAGAAAGCTTTGCAATGTGGCCTAGACTCAGGTGGAAATACACATACTCACAACAGATATTGTTTTATAGGAACACATGATAACATACACAGGGGCTCTGGATTTTTAGGGATTTTATAGGTTTTATAGTGGCATTGCTTTACTCAATTAGTGGTCAGACAATGGTCTGCGCCATATTACTTTGTAGCAATAATATTCCCTATTTGTTAGCTGCTATTAGGCTGGGCTTTGAGTATCCTGCTCTTCAATGTGCAATACTGACAGATGATTGATTAACTGTGAGAGAGAGAGTGAGAGGGAAGAAAAACAGTGAAAGAGAAAGAGTGACATATTCAAAATAGATGAAACACAGCACTGGAGAAGAGGGGGTGCTCTCTATAAACGAGTTAACTGCCTTGCATGACACAAGCAAAACACACATGAGTGACCTCTGGGGTGTGCTACTGATATCAGTGGTATTACCTTACTCTGCCTGTAAGGACAAAGCACACAGACACACACACACACAAATACACATAACACACGACAAATAGCTAAGCTGGGGAAATCAAATAACAGAGTACTCAAGACATCTCTGTTTTTGTTTCTCAAGGAACACATTTGGTAATGGGACAGAGATATTTTTATATGGATTAATTGAGGGACAGGCACATATAAGGGAAATATGGACATTTCCGAAAGGTTTTACAGTTTTAAATTATCTTCTGGATATCAGGGTTTTCACAATCTGACTTTTTAGAAAGATAAACTCCTCAATAAAAATACACCTGACTTGTTATTCTGAACCCTTCTATTGATATTTTTTTGGACTGTGATATCATGGAAAACATCCACAAAACAATTAGCACCAACAGAATATGTCATATCAATATTTTCCCGCTGATCTACACAGTATCATCCACACTTAAAAAGCATTTGTTCTTTGTGAAATAAAATTATGTATTAAAAACAAAGAACTGGAATATTATTATATTTAAGCAGCTTTGGCAATAATTACTTGCAAACCTTAATATAAGCAATAGAGCATCTCAAGTGTTTGTGGTATGTTGCCAGTGTAACATACCTAAGAGGGCCAGGATCTTGCGGAGAGCAGACCTGTCTGTACACCGCATTATTTATCTTTATCTTGTGAAGTGCCCACTCCTGCCAATGAAAAACATCCCCATAACATGATGCTGCCAACACCATGCCTGACAGTAGGAATGGTATTTCAAGGTGGGTTTAAAGGGGAATGACAATTAATATTAAAAATGTATTAAGTTTATAAATCACTTGAAGGAAATGTTTGACTGTCTCCCTCACAAATCTCTTACTCAGGTTATTTTGAGTTGAACTAGAGCGAGTGCAGCAGGTTTTAAAGTTTACCTTTTTGCTGTAAGCCCACAGGCCATCTATATAGGATATGTTAGAAAAGGTCAACTTTAAAACCCACTTATCACATAAAATGCATATAGTATGTTCCACAATTGATTGGGGTTGCCCAATTGTGTTTTTTGCGGTGACAGAACATTTTCTTTTCATGTAGATAACTGTTAGAAAATGTTCAATCAAACTGCTCAAGTTTGTAGTGAGCAATGTCATGCACTGATGCTGCACTTGTACCTGGGAGGACTGATGGATTGGGCCACCCTTGGTTCTGGGATAACAGGCTCGACCAGCTCAGATTCAGGAACGCTGCCGGGCTCCACCTGTGGGAACTCCTCCTTGACCTTCCACGCTGGCTGCCCCCATATCTCCCTCCAAAAAATTGGTTGGGGTGAGTCCTCCAGGCAGATGGCCAAAATAGCCGGCTATCAGCCCCAGCAGGGAGGCAATGGCCCTTGTGACCAGCGGGGAAACCGTGTTGAGGCGCCTCCTGTTCTTCCATTTGTTAAACTCCACTGAGTCCATTTTTTTAGGTTGAGTTGTTCTGTAATGTTTTGAGGACAGGACACCACATGCAGAGCTATAAGACAATGACTGACTTAATAACAAAACATGGGCAAAAAGAACAACAAAACAGCAGGAACAAGGCAAGCAGGCAGAACACACAACGGCAGGCAAGACACGCATTCATTTACAAAATAGCAGAACAGAAATGGGCAGACTAAATAGGGAGCTAACATGGCCCAGGTGTAAATGATGATAAAAGGACAGGCTATGTTTAAAAATAGAGGCAAAAACCAAACAGAACAGAACACACACTTTGATTTATTGTGAAATTGTGAATAATATTACATTTGCTATGTAGTATAGTATTACAAAGTGATTGTAAACTTTTCCAAGAATGCTATTTTAGTTTTGTATTTTACTGTATAATTTAAGAGTAAAGTATGGTGTATAGATTGAGGGAGAGTATTTTTATAACTTGTGATAGCTCTGACATAAAAATCTGATTGTAACCACTTTCAGAGAATCTAAGAATTACAACATATTCTGAGAAACAGGAGGCCACTAACCTGTTCTGACCGCCTCAATACACTATATACACACACGTCTAACTTAGCTATCTCAATGGGGACACCAAAGTTGATTGACCTTAAAAACAAGTCATATTTTACAAATGCCAAAACGTTACCATATCCTAGTTCCTAACACTTAACAATCCATAATGCCTAACCCAAATTCTAACCCTAAATAATCCATAATGCCTAACCCAAATTCAAACCTTAAATAATCCATAATGCCTAACCCTAAATAATCCATATTGAATAACCCCAATTCTAAGACAATTGCAACTTTTGCCTTAAACCCAACACACAAACCAAAAAGTAACTAATCTCCCCATTCCTTGTTTTTTTCTGATTTAACAACAGTTGATACAGCAAAGCCTGAAAGGCACAAACACAGCACTAAATCCTGTTTTGACTTCAAGTTGCTCTTATATCAATTTCTGTACAACATTGCATGAGGATAGCTCTAGATTGGTGGGAAGACATGTATTCAAGAACATGAAATCAGAACAGTTTCAGTGTTACAGACACAGAGGCAAATCAGATGAGCTATTTTGAAAATGACATGTTTATCATCAGCTTGTGTAAATACTGTTCATAGAGCAATAACACAACAAAGACAACCTTGTAAACATATTTTTTATCATTTATTGAAAATATTTTTATGATCATTCAAATAAAGCCGACCATCATTTTGAATCTTGAAACAACGATTGCTGCTCTCTGATGAAGAACGGTCTGACCACAGTTCTGCTTGTCCCTCTCGAACGTGTTTCAAGACTTTGAGCATAACTTTAGGTTCACACAGCTTAAGTCTGAGGTATTCAATTGTAACTTCAAGTCATTATTAAAAATCAAACCATTCCAATTTAAAGTCAGTTCAAGCATAACATTACCATGCCTATTATCACAATTTCTCCTATTTCATTTAGTGCACGATTGACATCTGGTCCCAGTTAACTTGGTCCCAGTTAACATGCTGCTTTTCTCTTAAGTGGACCAAACCGCTATCTACAAATAATTCAGGTAGTCAAGGAAGAAAGAACAGGGAAGGTGATTTTCACATTTGGAATTCAATTAATGTGAATGGATTGTAATTGAATTGCAGGGAATTTGTTTTTTCAACTGTCATAAAGATAAACAATTACAAATATCATCAAATCCCAAGTTTTTTCAAATCCAACTGTTCATCAATGATCATGAATGTCCTTTGTTAAAGAACTTATGGTTGGTTTTCCAGTAGTGACTACCCTCCAGGAGTTGCAGAGACATCCTTGGACTTACAGTTATATATCTCTGATTTAAGTTTATTTGGAGTTTTTGTTACTGCCTCGAAAACCACATAATAAAAAGATATACAAGGACTTTGAACATCCTCTTCAGTGATAAACTGTTATCAGGGGAGGAGTCAATATTGAAGAAAATGATTAGCTAATCCTACCCGTTCAGCAGAGCTCTGAATAACCGAAACGCTAGAACTTCTCTTCCATACCCTTACCTTTTGTCCTTTTGTCCACAATCCTTGGTCTGGGTGGACAGGAAGAGGTGAACGCCCTGATCGGTTACAATGAAGGAACTGAGGAATGGGAGCCATTTCAGAGTATTGATCAACAGTCAGCCAGTGTCTTAGCATGGCTGCACCAGTGTTGACGCACAGGCTTGATACATTACGAGTGAACATCACCGCTACTGAAGGACAACACCGCGAACATAACGACATCACTCGCCGCTGCATGCAGATGACTGACAGAGACCAAGTCGAATCACATTGCAGTGAGCGTTCATAGGAGGGTTATGATACCAATCAATGGATAATGTCTATAGACGGAGGGGACGGTGAAATTATTGACCGTGTGTAGGCTGGTGTGCCGGGTATTGGACTCAGTCCTGTGCGGTCCGGTACATTTCCAACCTACGCGGTGCTAACAAGGGGCAGGAGGGTGGGGCTGGAGGCGGGGCTGGGGGCGGGCTGGAGGTTCGGCTCGGTGTAGTCGTCTACTGGACGTTGACCACGCTCTCATGGATGGACTCGGCCACATAGTCGATGTTCTTAGTGGTCAGGCCACACATGTTGATACGACCACTGGCCATCAGGTAGATACTCTTCTCCTTGATCAGGTAGTCCACTTGTTCGGCTGGCGAGAGAAAGGTGGCGAGCATCAACAAGTGGCAAAAAACTGTTTTTTATAAATGGATGGGGGCTTGGCGAGGAGGATCAGGAGCCAGAAATCCTGAAATACTAGCACAGCTTATGCCGGTTAACATGCAGTTATTGAGTGCCAACAATACTATCTGAGAAATGTTCCTAAATTCCATTTTACAGAGCAGGCGAAAGTAAAAGGTGCACTCCAGTCACATGATCACAACACTAAAAATATTCAAGCTCATCCAAAAACACACTGTTCTCAAGAAGTGACCTCGCCCTGTCTCAAGAATATCAACAACAATCAAAGTCCAACTCAAAATGATATTCAGCTGTTCGGCAGGCTGTCTGAGGAGGGGACTGCGATGCTCGGCCCGTTTTAATAGGCTTATATTGGATGTCAGTCTTGTATTGTCTTCTAAACCATTGGCTTGTTGACAATGTGTGATATTTCATATGAAGACATTTCAGATGGATGGTCATGTGACCAGAGTAGTAAAACTCAGCATTACATGCATGACCTGCGAGCTATACTGCTGGACCTTTGATCCCAACAGATCCAGTGTTTTTCTGATGTGTTCTATATTAGGTTAATGTAATCTTGCAATGCAATTCACCATGTTATATACTGCATGCATAGCACACAAAGTGACTACAGATGTACTGAATTATTTGTTAGTCTGTCTGTTTTTATGCAGTTTTAGTCAGAGGACAGTTAACCTGTCTCTCAACACATGTGAAGGCTGCAGCCCCAGCCATGTCCACGGGTGTGAAAGGAAAGTTGAAAAGACAAATGAAAAGAAAACAGAGAACAGACGAATGTATGTGACGGCGAGCTGAGGTAATGTGTAGACCGAGTGAACTGGCCCCATCAGATAAGGCATCGGTAGATGTCTGTGCCTGTCTGTCTGCCTGTCTTTCCGCCTGCCTGTCTGTCTATGTGTCTGCCTGTCTATCCACTCACGGTTGAGGCCAGTGAAGCTGAACATGCCAATCTGCTGTGTGATGTGGTCCCATGTTCCGGGTGTCTCCAAAGCCTCCAGTTTAGCTTGGAGTGAAGCCCTCATCAACAACACACGATCAGCCATGGTCTTCACGTTGTCCTTCCTAGGACAGTGGGGAAGGGTGTGTGGAGAGAGCGACAGAGGGTGAGACAGAGAGGATATATATACAGCACTCCAGTGCAATGGTTGAATGTAAACAGACTAGTGTCATGGTCTGCGTGTGAGTAGCCACCATTCGGAAAACAGTTCAGGGCTGTTGAGTGTAACGGCCACCAGCCTGGCTCCCTGGGAGGGGGGGTTGGACCACGTTACCCTCACAATCTTCTCCATCTGAGACAGAACCCTCTTCAGGCTGTCGGTGTCACGAGCGACAATGGTCAGGTTCCCCACGCGCTCATCTGGCAGGAGACAGATACTTCCTTTAGGTTGGCCAGCACTGAACCGAATGAATGACCACATGCTGCCTGTGGCTTTGTACATACAGCTCTGGAAGAAAGGTTTTGAGTGAGGAACGGAAGGGTTAAAATTAAGAGACCATTGCAAATTGAACGCTTCTGTTCCTCACTCAAAACTTTCCTTTTCATCTTTTTTGGAAAGGAATGAAAAAGGTTCAGTGGTCTCTTAAGTTTTCCCAGAGCTGTATCTAAAATGGGTGCGTGTGTGAAAGCAGGGAGTAAGGAGACGTGGTTGGGTGTCTTTTCGGTGCACGTGTCTCGCTCACTGTAGAGGCCAAAGTTCTTGGAGAAGGACTGGGCACAGAACATCTCCAAGCCCTGGGTGATGAAGTATCTCACGGCCCAGGCGTCCTTGTCCAGACAACCTGATGCAAAGCCCTGATACGCTGAGTCAAAGAACACAAACAGCTTCCTCCTCTGGAGAGAGAGAAACACAAACTCAATCTGACTTGATAAAAATAAACACATCTACATTATTTTGTCACAACAACTTGCACATGTACACACACACACACAGACACACACACACACACACACAGACACACAGACCTTCATGACCTCAGCCACCTGCATCCATTCTACGTGGGTAGGATCAGTGCCGGTGGGGTTGTGGGCGCACGCGTGTAAAACAAAGATGGAATGTTTGGGTGCACTCTGGAAAAGGTGCCAAAGGTCAAGTTAGTCACTGGACAGTGTATAGGACAGATTTTTCTAAGAAGATTGGAACGTATAAATTGCATTATGAACACATAATCTAGATTATGTACTGTGAGAGCGATGAAAATATAATCTGTGTACATATATCTAGTTCATAAAAAGCTTAAGTTACATATTAGCTAATGTGAGTTCAACTCAAAATTCTGAAGGCCGTCTGGTGTTCATGTCAACACCACCAGTTCAGAGGTCAACTGTTTACCTCTAGGTCAGCTAGGAAACCGGACAGATCCAGTCCACGTTTTTCCGCGTCCCAATAATTATAGGGACGGACATCCTCAAACCCAGCGTTGACAAACACAGCATTGTGGTTCTCTAGAAAGAAAGAGTACAGCCAGTTTCACAACACTCAGACGTTCATCTAACAGAAGTCTGGTAATGCTTGTCCACACGTCTTTAAGAGGAGTCTGTGTGGGATCCTGTTTCCACATCTTGTGTCTTTAATAGAGAAATCTATCTGTTAATACCTTTCCACATCTTTAGTCTTTTAAGCCTGCTTTGGAATATTAGCAGACCAGTGGCCACAAAACAAAACAGTCAAAGGCAGGACTTAATCTGCTAATAATCAACTATTAAGAGACGTTCCAGATAAAATAATCTATCAGATCGAAAGTGAATGTATTTTCCAACTAAGATGTTGCCGGGTGCTTTAGCGTTCTTTTGTACACGTGTGTGTGTGTCCAGTGTACCCCAGGTAGGTGCTGAGACGTAGACAGGTGTTCTCGTGTTGTTGTTCCCGTTGTACCAGCGTCTGAGAAACTCTGCCCCGATCTTCAGAGCACCTGTTCCACCCAGACACTGCACTGCTCCTACCTGCCCCAAGTCAGACAAAAGTCCGATCAGAATTAGACAGTGACACAGAGAAAAAGACCAGACAGAAAAACATGCACACCTACCCTGTTCTCCTGGATGGCAGGGCTGTCTTCTCCCAGGGCGATCTTGGATGCGGAAGACCGGAACTCTGGTAGCCCCAGGATGGGCAGGTATTCATGGTTCAGACTGTCGTCCGCTACTATGATCTTCTCCACCTTTTTAACCACAGGCAGCACCCAGGGCTGGCCTTCATCTGTCCTGTATGCTGGGGGGGGGGGGGTGAAGTGGGTCAGCTATACAAGCGGGACAGACCCAACAGCCAACCATGCTCCATGAGTCTCCAGATGACTGCTGGTCTTCAGCAACTCATGCAGAAGGAGAAAGTGTCACACACACCTCCAGAAAAGGAGGTGTCCCACATTACATTATACCAGAAGGTGGTTCTGCACTGCCCAGTGATGGATAGTTAACACAGGTGTGTAAGGAACATTTGCCGTGAGGGTGTTTTCATGGTCGGAATGGAGCAGGCTACAACCCGATCAGTATCAAAGGCTGCATTTTCCCCTGCTGTCCTCCAGTCAGCCATAGCTGATAACACGACAACATTAAGTCAGAGTAAACAAGGTTGTTGAGCCAGGAAAGGTCACTGTAGGCTTCAGGCTCTTACCTGATCACTTGTTGAAAGCAAAGGTCCAATTCAAGACAACTTGGAAATCTCGATTACAAGTGACATTCTCGATCCAGAAAGCTCAAGGATGATTCCCAAGTTAATTCAGGACTCCAGCCACTGAAACGCACCAATCGTACGCTGGCTTTACAAGTGACTGAAATACTTTGAAATAAGGCTTATAGTCCACAACTTGCACTGCTAAAATCACTCGTTACAAAGGCAAGACCTCTCTTTCCATTTCTACGCCGAAAACATTTCCCGCCAGGACTTCTGAACCAGGCCTAATGCCATATTTTGTGATTGGAGTTTAACAGGAAATCGATTTTCCTGTGTGGACACGGTTGTACCTGCTCTGTCTGAGCATGCCTATGTAAATGACATCACTCTCCTCGCAGTGTGGCCAACTCTATCTCCACCGTGTCACTACCCGGCAAAGGGCTTAACCGCTGGGCCAAACAAAAACCAGCAGATGAGTGGGTGACATGTATTGACATAATATGTATTACACTTACACACGCTAGGCCAGGCTACGCAGGCTGTGACAGCCTACTACTGGAAGGGATTACAGGGCTTTGGGCCTGACCTGTGCTAATCAGGGGGAAATCAAGCCGTCCTCACCTGCACTGCAGGGACATGGAGCAGGGGGGAGGGGAGACTCTGATCCGGAAAGATCCATCCTCCACTCCTTCCTCCCTTCATGTAATCATCCGTGATCTGACGTGACAGGATTAATCAGTGCTGTGCAGCAGAAGGTGATGGGATCGCTAACTTTGTGAGGACAACAACAGAGCTCCGGTCCAGTCTCGCTGGGTCAGTGCTCCTCGTGAGTCTCCCACTGCTAATCCTTCAGTACTGAGAAGCGAGCTGCCACCGGTCAGTCACATGAACCCCAACCCTTTGGCCAGCGCACTGCAGTGTTACATAACCAAAGAAACCCTGCACATAAAGACCCACTCAGTGCAGTGCAATCACACACACTGTATGAGTGTTTATTATTGATTTGGGCTGTGACTGTAGGGGGAGGGTGTACTCCAGCTATTGACTCTGATAACAGCTGATTACAGAGTGTGAATTGAAGTGAATTGCTCAATGACCACAGTCCATTGATCTCGCTACGATTCACAGTGATATGAGCGTGACTCATTAATCTCCAGATACAACGACTGGCCTGTTCCAGTCTGCTCCAGTTGGACCCGGTTCCAGTCCCAGACACTTTACATGGCCATAACTGCAGGTGTGTTCATTCGGACTACTCAGTCGCAAAATATTGCCTCCTCAGCACAGCAAGGACATTGTCATATTTAGCCCGAATATACACTTATCTACTCATAGCTTTTGCAAAGTAACTTAATCACAGCAGATAGCCTGCACATGTTCAGTTCAGTGCAACAGGACTTTTATACCTGATTATATATTGCAGCAAAAAATCTGTTTGGTGAAAGAATACAACCCTTGTAAGTCCCTCCCATACTTAGTACAGTTTTCTTCCGCTAAAAAAGTTTTTGAGACAGAATGAACAGAAACGTGTAGTGGAAATGCTGCAGGAAATTCAATAGGCGGCAGCATAATTTTGCTAACCAAAATATTTTAATAATCTTCCGAAATTCTACTGGACAAATTTAGGTAGTTCTCTCCACTCTGTGTACACCACCATAAATGTTTTAGTTGTATGTTTCGGAAAATTAAACTAAACGGGAAGGGACCAATCTACATTTGTCAAATATAAACTACATTTCAGTTAAAGTTTTGCAAGTAATGAATTTTGTGTGGTCTAATGAATATATCCCGGGTGAATTATCACAGCACAAGCGCCAGTACTAAATTAACTTGGCCACGTGTCCTGGACCGTTAATCCAGAGCGCGCTTTTGGCTTTGCACGGCACTTCTAACTGGGACGTGGGTTCCTTTTCCCAAGAGGGCTAAAACAACAAAAATATTTTAAAAATATATATAGTCTCTAACGTAAATCACACTGGATACGAGCGACAATCTTGTTAAATTTGGTTCCCAGGGCAAATCCAGTTCAGAACTCCTGAAATGAGAGAACATCTTTGCACCTGAAGTGTTTTACCGATTAGAGAATGGACGACTACATCTTTATTTCTGTATGCAATTGAATTCAATTTTGCTTACGTTGTTACTGTGCTTTCTCGTTCATAGATTCCAAAAATATTCTCCGATCTGTAGCCTCACTATCAACCCGGAGATTGGACATAGTGAATTAACGAGTGCAATTTGGTGATCCAGACTTTTGCTTGACTACTTCGCTATAAAGGCTGAAGCATCAGCATCATCTCTTACCTCCAACTCCAAGATTCACCTTCTTTGGGTTTGGGTCCTCTTTGAAATCATTTGTTAGCTTGAAGACAGCCACTGGGGTTGCTTGGGGAACCTCACCGAAAAAAGACATAACGACGAACGGAACTGAAAGATTAAACAGTCAATCAAAATGCGACAACCCGTGGTTCAGGTTACGGGACGAGATGGGAAAATACAGTCACATTCAACATGGATGGATTTGCGCAATGGCAAATGGGTGTGAGTGGTTTGCCCAATAGAAATCGAAAGAAACCAGCTGACCAAAAAATGTGCCAATCCTAGGCACGATTGAAAAGGGTCAAGGAGTGAAATAATGTGACGTAGACTGACCTTGGTTGGTGATGCCATCGATAATACAGTTTGCCCGGGCTGCTGACAGGTTTTAGTTCTCTGCGTTATATCAATATTTTACGACAATACTTACTGTCTTACTGACTGTCGGTATGTATGTATGTTTGAAACATTTTTGTTTCCAACATTTTATGAAGAATGTTTGATATATTATAAACTTATCAAAAACGTCAAAATAATATATTTTTGCTTTCTGTCACCGCAAGTTGTATTACTCCACAACAAAATAATGCGACTAATTATTTTGTAGTTAGAATTTATCACATTATGAATGTTAACGTTGCGGCCTTTGAGGTCCCATTCATTTGCTAATTATTAGTAGCCTACCAACACAGTCAATACCACCACAGATTAACACTGGTTTATGGAGTGTGAATGAGAAAGGCTTGCCTCTGCTGAAAACTGCTTTTTACACAAATGTTCACTGTTTAAGAACAATGGTATGTATCCATTCATGTGTTTATGTGGGATCAGTCAAAATGGTAACTTGAGTTGCAGAGGGGAAAATTACGTTTGTCGAGGTTACACCTGAGTTGGCTGGTCACCACCGACATTCTGCCTAACAACGAAAATATTTGTACACCCTAGTCAACTCCAGCCCAAGGATAGACAACCCTGTTGCTGGAGCATTGCACAACCTTTTGAAAATCCCGTCTTGGGTGCCACAAGATGGCACCCAAACCTTACTGTTCATGATCTAGTATTATTTCTGCTCATGGCAGTCTATTTTTTATCAGAATTTTGTCTGTCAGAATAAATGCATAGAAATATAATGAATAGAACTGGCAAAATATTGACTTGAGTGGGAACTCCAGTTCTATTTATTACATTGCTATGCACATAAAGACCAACTCCAGGTAGATCACAGAATTACTGGGCCTTAGATAGTGCTGTTAGGCTACAATAATAGACCTAAATAATCATGACATTCCAGCATAGCCTCATTGACAGGTTTATAATCCCTGTGTAAACACTGTTTCAATACAGACTGAATGCAGATTTGAATCCAAACCAAACAGAGTGGATTGATGATGACAATATCCGTCTAACCAGAGACGTGTGGGTGTGTAATTATGTGTGTGTGTGCGTGTGTGTATGTGAGGTGTGATTGTATGTGCTTTGGTGTGTGGTAATGTGAGTGGTTATTAACCTACATTATGGGGACAAAAAAATCCAGAAACGGTGGTTAAAACAGAAAAAAATGACAATTGTTCATGTGTCTGTGTGTGTTTGTATACAGATTTCACTATACATCCCTCTAACGACAGTAAAACATGGGTTATCTGACCTTGTGGAGACATTTACTGTTCCCCATGAAGAAAAATTATATTCTCAGGTTAGGGGTTAGGTTTAGGTTTAATCTTATGTTTAGGGTTTAGGGTGAACATTTCAATTTAAAAGGAAATACTTTTTAGGAAGAGAATAAAACCTAAAGAGTGTTATTGTGTGTGTATACTCCTTCCCTCAGCTGTCTGCCTGAGTTGAAGTGGTTGATTAATGAACGCTACTTCACTCTGGTCTTTCACCCTTCGCATCTCCCTTGACTAAAACAGAATATATCTTAGTCCTCAGTAGAACAGAAATGTGACAGGCATAATTTCTTCAATACCCTCTCTGTGGCTGCTGTTAGCGTTAGCGTTTACCCAGAATAAAATTGTATTGGCAGTATACAGTAATGTGGTTGTTGATATCTTAAAATCTTGTCTGACTGCATATCACTCACCTCGCTGAATACACCCTGCCACTGGATGGTCTTTGTGCAGTTTACTTGTGCTTGCAAAAAGCAACATCCAAAACGCTTCAAGGTGTGCATTCATTTCCGGGCCAGGTGCAGGGTAACGCCAGCAGGACTGACAAAAGAGGGTTTCTGAAGTCCACCCGCCCCCCTCCTCCGTCCAGGTGAGACCAGGTATCGGTGTGTGCTACATGTCACTGTCAGGGCCAGCAATTATAGGATTTGAACTCACTTAGCATAGCAGGCTTCAAGCTTGTGACCTAGAGGGCCTGGAGATGCCTGAGAGGGCCAGAGGGCCCACGATCTGAGGTGAGATGACAGGGATATGAGTCAGGAGAAGGAGGTGGAGGTGCACATTGTGTGGTTCATCATAATTATGATTGATAGCAGCAGGGGCCACGGAGACAGGAACAGGCTGTGTGAGAGGAAAAGACCAAGATCAATGTATTCTGACATGTACATACTCTGTCACCTGCTGTGGCTTTATACCACTACCAGGCTGAAATGTAACGCATTCGAGAAAAATAGTCCTCTGTAGAGTGTTTATGTTGTGGCTTCATGTTATCAGTGGAAGACATTAAACAGCCACATTCCAAAGAGGTGCAAAACAGAAACACGAAATGCGCCCTTTTGCAGGCGCATGACTGCATTCCAGCTGGGACCTCCTGGCGCGGCTCACGCTGCGGTGGCCTGAGCGTCTGCGGGTCAGCAGTCCGTGTCGACTGACTGTCTTTCAGCTCCCGGCTCTGTTTGTTTTCCTGAGACAGTGTCATCAATTCTGTCACAAGGGACTAGACACAGCAACAACAGAGGCACACAGGCCTGTATTCCCCCATTGTATGCAGACACCCATATTGATGGAGAGTGTATTTTCAGTAGCCAGACGGTGTGTGTGTGTGTGTGTGTGTGTGTGTGTGTGTGTGTGCATGCAGTATCCAAACCATTCTCTTCACAAGGCAGTTGATCAAAGGCATATGCAGGCTGAGTCTTGGTATGCAAACTAAGTTGTCTACACATGACATCATACCTGATGTATCCCAGACATGGCCTCGTGCACTTACAACAGTCCATTTCACATTATTTACAATGCAAGCAACATAGGGGATGTTTTGTATGAGAACGTATGGAAGTGAGTGACAAGCGTACTGTGTTGCACTGTGACTTGAAATGTCATTTGAGGATGTTGTTTTATCCACCAGGTTGTATCTGAATTATGGTGTCATTTTTTGGGGGGGAATTAAATTTTTCTTTCAATTTTTTATTTATTTATATGTATTAATGTACATACTCCCACTGAAAATCAACTATTACATTAGCGTAATTATTTGTTTATTTTTGTTATTAATATATACTACAATTTTAACAATACATCAGTACAACAGTACAGGTTGTAAAAATAACATTTAGGGAAATAAAGATTGTCATGGCCATGAATATACAAATCTAAGGTCATCAATCCATAAAACGTCATTTATGTGATATGATAAATACTTTGGTTTTTCATACAGAATAAAATGTAATACTCTAGCTTTTGGCATTCTAAAATTGTTTGATTATCGTAGTTAATCATTTCATTTAAAAACCTAGGTCTCTCCACTACAGAGAGAAGGCTCATCGTCTTTGTATATCTCTTTATCAAACTTTGGAAATTAGGTATGTATTAATTGTCCCTTTCCAGTAGTACTTTTTACAATGCAGTTAAATAAATGTTTCCATCTAAAATGACTGTAAAATTCAAATAAATGTACTATTTACTGTCATATTCATTTTTATGTGGTTTAACAATTTGATAAACATTTAGGACCCAACTACGTTGTAATCATTTGGAGTGGCTTTGAGATGGGTGACATAAGCCACTTTTTCCCTCCCTCACTCCTGGTCTCCTTTACTCTCTTTTTATATTCCTCACTCTTGTCTGCCTTTCTTTATCACTCCCTCGCCCCTTTCTCTCCATCTCTTTTTTTCTCGCCTCATTCCTTAATTCTATTTTTTTCTCTTTTCTGTCATTCATACATACATAAGACGCACAGCAGCCAACATAATCCCTAGCCTTTAGCTTAGCCAGATAACACAGTCTTGTGGGCTGCAGGAGGCTGTTGATGTAATCAGTTGGTCACACAAGCCCTGACCTCCGCAAGTGAGAAAGCAGAAGGCGTGAACATGTACATTCCTACTACATTCCATTCAAAAGTCATTGATTGATGCAGTGTTTAGCCAGTTCTGACTTAGCAGACCTGAGCTCAGTATAGATATGCAGCCCAGTAACAATAGGAGGAAGTGGAATGCTCATGTCTGCCATTCTACATCCACCCTTTGGCTGTATGTCTCTATGAAAAGAAAAAACAAACACCAGTCAATATTTGACCCTTAACTATGGTCTTAAATTAATTATTTTCTGCCAAACAACTCATAATTCAACCTGATCGATCTTAAACAACGAACAATGAGGGATATGTCCCCGTAATGCCCTGGCGTTGTCAGAATGACATTTACAGAGGAAATGTAAAAGCACAGCGAGCCACAGAGCATAATGTGCTTCTTTTCCAGTTCACTATTTATTTACAGAGATAAATACTTAAGAAAAAGACGTCATGACTTTAAGGAAATAAGCTGTCATGTTGATGGAGACACCACACTGGCTGCTGGGAGCAACAGGCACTTTCTTAGGAAGATGTTTACCTGTGTACTCTGTGTATGCGTGTGTGTGTGTGAGTGTGTGTGTCTGTGTGTGTGAGTGTGTGTCTGTTTGTGTGCCTGTTTGTGTGTGTGAGTGTGTGTGTGTGTCTGTGTCTGCATGTGTGTTTGCGTGTGCGTGTGGTTCATAACAACTGTGTTTATGGGAAATGAATGCTGTAAACTGTCCTCAAAGGCAGTGGCCAGATGAACTCAACTCAGCCTTTCGTTTTTATTCCAAACGTCTATCCAGTCAGACAGATGTTTTATTGATATAGAAACATTGCATCAGCAGTATAGAGACTGGAAACATCTGCCTGTGCATTCTATGCGCACACACACACACACACACACACACACACACACACACACGCGCTTATTCTTAGTCTTTTTCACAGGAGTTTCAACACAGCATGGTCTTTTGCGGACCATCTTTTCCTTCTATACTGCTACATTCAACCCCCACACAGAGACTATGATCATGTGTCATTCCCAGTGTCGTAGATCACAGCCTTACATCCCCTGGCAGTGGAACACATATATACAAACACACACCTGCCGGGGCCAAGGCTGTCTGGACACTACAGCTGGCTGAGTTATGTGTCCCACAGGGCAGGGAATTAGGTGACGGTCTCAGGGGTGGTGGTGAGTCTGGACACCAAGACTACCCTGACCTCACTTCCTCCGCTGGGTCACAGACGATCCTTCGTCCCCTGTGCCCCTGATGCAGTTACGGATGTGGTTAATAGACGTCCCCCATGAGAATAGTTCAGAAACTGTACAGCGGTCTCTTGAACTATTCACCACCCCCTTGGTAAAGGTTAACAGAAAAATATATGAAGAAAAATACTTTTTTATCTGCTCGACCTTACACTCAATATATGAGAGAAATCGAATTAAACTTATACTGTTCAAAGAAAAGAAAATCTTAATCAAGATTTTCTTTTTAATGGATTTCAGCACTCCTAGGTATTCTTATGAGGGAATCATAATAGAAGTTTCTTTCCAGTAATATGTAATGTGTTTTTTCAAGTTCATCTGAGTCATTAGGAACTCTTAAGTGATTTTCCATGACTTCCTGTTTTACTGGAGTATAAATATGATGTTACAAACACACCAAACTCCCTTAGTCATCTATCAACATGGGGAAGGTCAGGCAACATACAAATGAAATAAGACAAAAGGTTGTTGACCTTCATAAGCTAGACAATGACTTTTAAAAAGTTCAACACGCCTGAGAATACCATCTCCACTATTATGGTGATTATTAAGAAGTTTAAATAAATGGTAGCTATGATGAACCTGCCTGGAAGAAATCCCAAGTGTATTTCGTCTATGTGCGGAGTGATGAGGGTGGTTCAAAAGGTTAAAGAAACTCCATGGCTTACAGTTCGCTAGAAAATTGCATAAGAATCTCAGGGTCAACATACCTCGAAAACTATTAAAAACAATCACATTAAAACAACAAGCTAATCGGATGGCATGTCAGATGCAAGCCTCTGCTCTGATCACAGAACGTGGTTTCAAACACTTTAGCAAAACTCCAGAGATTTCGTTGTGAGAACAATTCAGTCACTTGCTGGCTTGACATGAGAGCATGGACGAGAGCATGGTTGCAAAATAACTCCGGTCCCAGGCTCCACTACGGCCTTGTCCTTTCCTCCAGGGAGGGGGAGGCCATTCGTCATGCTGATCCAGGCAGAGGCACAATGGCCTGGGCCTTTTACCCAGTGCCCAGCCCCCTCTCACAGACCCTGCTGATAAGACAGCTTCCGGGACCTTGGATGCTGACTCAACCCCCATAGATACAGTCTGAAATTACATTTCAAAGCATCTAACAACCCTTACACTCTTATTTGGACAATTTGCCCCGTAATTATAATCTCAGATACACATCATGTGCAGTATGCGCTTTCACTGAGGTACCTTGCCTGCGGTTGTGTGTGCCTGCCCAACACATAGGCAGTCTGGGCAGGCCTTTTGTGGCTCTGTGGGTTGGAAAGGGGGTTTTCCACTGCACTTTTTTAATGATTCTTTGTCTCTCACCTTGTTTGCTGACAAATATGTTAAATTACAAATCATCCATTCTGTCTAGATATGTCGTAGTTACGTTTTAGCTTCTAATGTTACATATTTGAAACACGTACACAGTCCGGTGTTGGGTTAATGCAACATGCTGATACCAGTGTGCTAAGGCATTGCTCATTTAGGCCCTGTGTTTGTTGATGTCCAAATTTAATGCTCTATACATTTTTATTATTGTGCTTGTATGAATGACAAACATATTTTGAGGAGCACCGGGAACAATTAGTGTTGCATCAGACCATCTGAATACTGACATTAACAAGCAACTTTACTGAGGTAAAATACATTTAAGTCCCAGGCCCGTTCCACTCTCATCAGTGCCGCCATCCATCGGTCTGGTGCTCTTAGGACCTTTAGCTGGGTTGACACCACACATACAGAACTGTACTTTCATCTCAAACAAGACAAGTTAACAAGTTATGGATCACTCTCAGTCTTCATGTTTAGATTATCTAAAATCTTAATAATTAGCTACTACATGTAAGTCCTTTCTCAACAAAATCGGGAAAAAACAAACGTAATTCATAGCAACATCTTCAATGCTGTCCTCTCAACTCCTCAGTCAAAGATGAACCAGTAACTGGGAATACTTCTATCTTATATTCTATAGAAACTGTCTCCACAGCTTAGTCTGCTGACTGTGAATGTGCACGCGTGTGTGTGTATGCAATTATTCTCAGGGAGGGAAGGAGAACAGGAGATGACATGTCCAACTTGGGCAGGCGGAAAGTCTTTCACTTGAATATTAAAGATGTTCAGGCTATTTGCCCACTTTATCGTTAAAGGTGTTAAGTTGGATTAAATGTGACAATCATCCCTCTTGATCATTAAAGGTGTTAAGTTGGGCTAAATGTGACAATCATCCGTCTTGATCATTAAAGGTGTTAAGTTGGGCTAAATGTGACAATCATCCGTCTTGATCATTAAAGGTGTTAAGTTGGGCTAAATGTGACAATCATCCCTCTTGATCATTAAAGATGTTCAGGCTATTAGCCCTCTTGATCATTAAAGTTGTTAAGTTGGGCTAAATATTATTATCATCCCTCTTGATCATTACAGATGTTCCGGCTATTAGCCCTCTTGATCATTAAAGGTGCCAAGATGGACTAAATGTGACTATCAACCCTCTTGATCATTAAAGATGTTCAGATGGGCTACATGTAACAATCAGCCCTGTTTATCGTTAAAAGTGTTCAGTTGGTCTACATGCAAATATCCACCCTTTTAATGAGTGGAGTTAAGCTGAGTCAATTTTGCAAGCTTGTTAGTCATATTTTTTTTTATTTCTATCAGTTTACTATAACTCTGGACAACAGGTCTACTGTAATTGTACTATCTGATTGTCCACATGATGGAAGTAAGAGTTGGTCTAAATATGATTATAATTACTGAAATAGGTGACAAAATGAACACGTGTGTTCTGTTGGGCTACATACCTATATCAGCCTTCTTGATTGATCAGCAAAGATGTTCAGCTAATTTTTTCAAGTGAAAGCTGTTAAGGGAGTATGGGAGCAAGCACGTTGTTACTAGATTATAGCCACTTGCTTTTTACAGAGAATATTTTAATAGTGTCAAATGCATGCCCTGCGCAATAAAAATGAATTGTTTATGTAGGATTATTTTAGGAACAGGTGTCACTCCTTATATGGTGGGTTTTCACTTCTACCTTGTACTTGATTGATTCATCAAGGTCACTAATTAATCATTAGAGCTCCTCTCATCTGGGTGTCTAGGTGTTAGATACCTCTAATTGAAAGGAAACAAAAATCTCAAATGTAAATGTCATGTGCTTTACTTAACTGTGGAGTTTGATGCTCCCTCAAAGGCACTTTGGAAGAAACTTTGTAGGGAGCTTTTGGGAATTGGGAGTTTTTCCTACAAAAACATGTCTTTGAGGCAAATATGCCCTGATTGCAGAAATGAATGTGATTGCTTGACTAAATGGACAGGGCTGAACTCGTATTCCAACTCTGATATCACAATTTATTCTAAAACGGTTAGAATAGGAGTATCATTTAGTAGGGGTTAAGGTTAGGGCAAGGGTTTAAAATAGGGACCAGGACTAACCTTGGTCAAATGTCTACTTAGAACATTCAGACAGTTTCAGAAGAAAGCTCCACCAACTTATTCAGCCAATCATGAATGTCTGCCTCCAGGGATGAATAGCATCCAAGAAAAGTTTGATTTAGTTATGCTTCCATGTACTTGATTTTGAGTATGTTCTTCAAATGGTTAACTGGGTTACAATTGAAATACTTTGTTAAATACCCTTTGGCATATATATCTTAAAGAACTTACAGAGGTTCCTCAAAATGTTTAATGTGAAGAACCCTTCACGAACCTTTTCCATTTGGAGAGTGCGTCTGTCCTCATGCTTCTTGAACCCTGTGATGTCTTCCACACCATTGATTACTAAAGAGTGTTAATCAAAACTACTACAGAGTTTTTATCAGAAAGGTCTGTTAATCTCTATGGACTGTCTATCCACCAGCAATCAGAAGTACTCAGGTTCAGTTTAGGGAGAATTTTCATTAGAAATACACTTTTCTTTTCACAATATTTGGTGTTTCCAATCAAGAACACAACATTTACATAGAAAATATCATGAACGTAATGATGCCCTATTTCATCTCCATAACATAGCAAAAAATGTAACAGAGATGTTGTGTCATGAATTACGCTGAAAAGATAATCCATGCTGAGTTAGTTTAGTAGTAGGCTATTACAGTGCACTTCACTCTGGTCATCCGGATTAGACACTAAGCGTGCCTGCTATAATCTGTACCACAATTTGATCATATCACAATGCTAGTCTCCCTGGCTTCCTGTTAAGGCTAAAGGCGAATTTGCAATATGTAAATGTTACCTTCCTAGCATTTAATGGTCTTCCTCATACTCATCTCTCTGAATTGGTCCTGCTTTTATATATCTACTCTTACTGTAACTGTTCCTAATATTTCTGAAAAAGAATTCTGTGGGCAGGGCTTTCTCCAGTAGAGCTAAATGTGCATTTAACAATTTGCCAATCAACCTGAGATAAGCAAACTCTGTCCTATTCTTAAAGTCTTAGCTGAAGTTTTGTATTTAAGTGTAGTCTAGTCCAGGGGCATGAAGGTGAACAGCCAAGGGACTATATTGACAGATTCACCTTGTCTGTCACTGGTTGCCAGGTTCCTCTATTTTCACTGGGAATGGCTCCTAAAAGGGTAACAGATGTCATGCCAGGCTTTTGAAGTATGGTTTGGCTCCCGCCATTGGCTTGTGGGGTGTGAATTAGCTTCATGGGGTTTACAGTACTCTGACTCGTCTCAGAATAGACCTGTCGATGTCCCTTTGATGGTGTGGGGGCTGCGCTTGGCCAGGTGGGTGTGGCTATCCCCTATCTGGATGGCCCGGATCATCGGTAACTTTGAACAGGTCCAGAGTGTCTCCTGACACCCCATGTCTCAGGCTTCATTATCTATGATAGTCAATGTGCCTGGGGGGGGGGGGGCTGGGTCAGTCTGTCCTGTCTGGGGTGATTTCTACTCCAGTTTGTCTTTCTGTTGACCATAGGTGTGTTCCCACTGACTCCAGCTGGACCTTAGCCCTGGAACCATGCCTTGAGACTACCTGGCCTGACTCCTACAGAAGCAGTCCCTGTCCACCTGGATATGTTGCCTGCATTGCGTAATCCTGACTAGTTCACTGAACAGTTAAGATTTTATAAAGGCCTTAAACAAAAATAAAAATGGCACAAATATATTGCTGGTCTGGCACAAGGCAAGCCAAAGTAACATTAGACTGGCATTATTTTATGAGGCATTGCATTTAACACCCAACCCTTGACTAAGAATACAAGAATGCCCTAGCAAACAGCGGTCTGTAAACAGTAACAGCACTGTGCTCTTAGGTTTTCCCACTTGAGACGAGCATTTCATTTAGAAATCAGTCTTTTACAAAGCCTCTGTGCAATCAGCTGGTTGATAAACTGAATCAGATTAGTTAAAACTAGGTATAGGCTAATTTATGCCAGCTCTGACTCATTCTGAGCTACCAGTCTGACCTCCACCTGGCCTCTTCTAATCCTGATGGAGACGTATCGGTGTATCTCTGTCACATCCACTACAGACGGCCTCCTTGACACTGAAGGTTCTTGGGGTTTGTTAGAGACCGGAAACAGGCTCTTCCGCCCCGTAAACACGAAGCTTCAGCTCCTGCAGCAGGGCAGCCTTTGGCACGAGAGGACCACTGATAACGTTAACAAGTCATTCAATTTTCCATATGTAGGCACAAATTATCGGATCGTAAAGCTGTACTGATGCACGTGGTGAATCGAGCACATGTGATTTTGTGTTCTAGAATTTGTTTAATTGATTTTATTAAATGTTCGCATTAACGTTTACATATTATTTAGTGGATGTTTTGTTTCCATTGACATTACACAATCACAATGGAAATACAACGTGGGAATAAACATGTCAATGATATCTGTTAAATCCGAGGTTATCAGGCTAAATAAGGACAATATAGTTCAAACAACGCTACAAATGAGATGATTATAACCCCATTCATCGCTGTGTTTGTTTTCGTCGTAAAGGTGAAAGCTGAACACTTGATATACAAAGGAAGGACGTGTGTGGTCTTTTGGATGAAATATGAACAAATTGCTTTGTTTCGGATTTGTATCCGAAGCAATTTGTCCAGGCCAATATTATATGGCCTATATCGCTTTATGCCATTATTTCTAAAAAGTGTGTGTGTGTTTGTGTGTGTGTGTGTGTGTGTTTGTCTGTGTGTGTGTGCGTGCGTGCGTGTGTGTGTGTCTGGACAGTGCAGTGCAGTCTGCAGTAATAACACCATTAGCAGGGTGCATCAGTGAACCATGACGCTTAGCTGGCCTGGGAGGTTAGATGCCGCGAGGCTGCTGACAAGATAATAGCTGTTAACACACGCATTGGTCTAAACAACATTAGCACAAAAAAATCGATAGGACATAAAATAATACAATTACACAACCCAAAAAAATATACAAAGAATGAAGGATGTTTTTCCTTGACCCTATGAATAAGCATATTTTTGTTTACGCTAATGATATTAATTAACTGAAATAATAACAGGGAGTACGGTGAGGTAGGCCTAAACAAAATATCAGCATAAAACATTCATGCGATGTCATTGTCTACTGTCAAATCATACTGTTTAGGAATCGGATGTCAAGAGCAGTTAGGAAGGCCTAGGCTGTATCATCATGGATTAGAAATGCATTTGGCAACCATGTTTGTCTGCCTCGATCTATGAAACAGTTATAGAGTTATTTAGGCCCGGAAAGAGCAAGACCTCGACACTATCTCTCCAGTAACAGATTGTGCGTAGACATATTATCCCGAACTTTATTTTGACGTAGCCTGTAAAAGTGAAGTATACTTTTGTAAATAAACAGACGGGAGTAAACCCCTGGCTAACCCGGTCGTGTTTTGCGAGTCAATAAATCCACCTAAATGCGTTTGTAAATTATCGGTGTTCCTACAGTTGGCTAAATAGCCATAAACAACGTCTGTTTCAGATTGCGCCACGTTTTTCTTAAAGAAGTAACCGCATCGCAGTTAGCCTATATAAGCAATTCAAATGGAAGACTTTGTTTTGGGAAACACAAGTGCACGGATGGTGTTTATAGCCCTCACATCCCCCTTTCTTTCTCCCACTGCCTATTTCTCTCTTCCCTCGTCCGCCTTTCCTCTTCCCCCTCTCCATCTCTCAAATGGGCCATTTTAAAGACATACATCTTAAGAGGCCGGGGGAGACGCTCCTCTAATCTAAACAGCACTCTACTGATGGCGAGCGGATGAGATTATGTCTTGTCTTGCTCTCCGCACGGTTTAGGCGCTACCGGGGCTTTTGTCCTTGGCGCCTGTTCGGGGGCAAAGTAGACAGGCGACAAGCGAAGTGGAGAGTAAAGGTGTAGCCTTCTATCACAACATCTCTTAGCAGTGGATCTTAATGTGTGTGTGTGTGTGTGTTGCCTATGTCTTATGGTCAACTATGGATTAATGTCTTGTTTGATTCTTACGTTGTTATATAATGTACAGGCGGCTTTCCTGCATATTTCTGGGGGAAATAACATAATATTTTTTAAAGCAGATGGGTAAAGCATTAAGTAGAGTAAATAATACTGCTGCATACAAAATAAAACAAAAAACTTCACGTAGTGAGCGCTCTGCTTTCTGTCTTCTGCCAGAGGATACCATACCGACATATGGTGATGATGCGAGAAACTCAGGTCTAGATCCTGACAACATAAATCAGTTAAATGGTGGTCCACACATTTTAGCTATTTCCCTGAGCTGTGAACACGGCCAATATCTTCATGACCAAACCCAATTGTCGTTAGATTATTTAGAGTTGTCTGTTGGATGTACGGAACCTGGGTTTGGTCACATCTTCTTAGACCATCATATCGGTGGGTTAAAACAAGATATAAATAAAGCTACACAAGAACGCAAAGACTTCGATTTCTGTTCATAAATATATTTCTCACAGAATATCATCATTAAAATTGTTATGGTCCCGAATGCTATATAGATGCGGATCCATCTAATCGACAGGGCTATACGTATATTACTATATTCACAGTAATAGGACAGAAATACAACCCCATGAAAACATAAATATGAGTGAATGAATACCCGAAAGTGCTGTATTTTTTTGGGAGAATCGTCCGCATTTTTCTGTCTAACATTGTGTTGTTGCTATTTTGCACCAGTTAGCAATCGGCTATCGACCGCATTCCTATATTATTTCTTGACCGGTAAATATGAAATACTTTAGTTATAAGAAATGTATCCATAATTGGCCCTAGAATTAACTGTAACATATATTAATATATTAGTCTATATTAAGGCAGTCTAGAATAATATTTAGTTTCCCAATCTACATAATAATCGAATAACATAACATGTCCCATGAGCTTATATTCAACTTTTATACACTAAAACATGGATTTACAATATGTATTTTTAAATGGCATGTTTATATAACCTTCTTCATTGTGATTAAATAAATGTGATGTTGTTCCTTTGGACATAAACTTGAATCAACAACGTAGTTTTAGGTTAAGTCAACATACAAAACAACGTACAATATTATTCTACTTTATATCTTTTCCATTGTAAAAAGCAAACACTACATCACAACGCAGATGTTTTAATCTCCTGATCAAAAGGACATGCAATTTCCTATAGATAGATCTTGTAGCATTGAGAATGAATGGCAGGGTAAGAAAGATTGATAGTTAAGGCTAACAAAAGCACACGATACGTAACAGTGCATTATTGTCCTCAGGCTTTTTCATACGAATTCCTTCGAAAGAAAAACATGAATTTGTAATTTTACTCAAAAAGTGAAGCAATCTTCAGTGTTTACTGAGTAAACAAACATGCTGGCTTTAATTATTGTCCTTATGAAGTATCTTTAACTCACTTAAATTGGATACACGGGCAATTTATGTATCGTGAAATCACAAACACAACATGTGGCCTTTTTTAAATCCAGTGTTTGCAAATCTAGTATTTGAAAGGAAAGGCTGTTCACACTCATAGCGTGATTAGAGCTACATAACATACATGGTCAGTCCTTCCATCCAGTCTCTTTTCATTTTTATACGTTTTTCACCCCATGCCTCAGGTTAATTCCGAAACAGCGGTGATGAGTCCACTTTGTTATGGTTTCAATTGTCTTATCCTTGGTTAGGATAGAGGGAAATAAAATATGTAGTATCTAAGAGTGTACGTAGATTGAAGGGGAGGTTGAATCGGAAACGAGACTAATAACAGTATAGTTTTTTATCAGTAGTTAGCCAATTCCTTTCCATGCTTATCAGCTGATACGGTACCTTTTATTAGCCTGTTAAACCCGTCAAGAAGAAACCACCGCTCGCTTTCACTCTAACGCACACACCCACGCCGGAATATAATTCCTCTATTGATATTTAGCAAGGCTACAGTTTCAGTTTTGGCTTCCGTCGGTTGTTGCTTTTTGTTTAAACAATTCAATGTTGCCTTTATACAAACCATAAACAAATAAAAGTATATGTGATGAAAACAGGTCCCCTACCTGTCAAGAACAACATGGAGACACAAATGATCATTTGCCGAAATAAACACATCATTCTAGACTATCCTTACTTCTTTTTAAATGTCCAATTGAAATAGCCTAAAGCGATGTGTGAAATCGCAGTGGGATTCCTAACATAAAAAATTACATTGCTACTCCGTAATCTCTAAACTCTTAACAGGGCCTACAGAGAAGGGATTGCGCCCTCGCGCATTGCAAATCGCCCATCCCATTTTCACCAGACGTCACCAGAACGGAAAGCAGCGTCTGGGTCCTGCAACAAAACAGAAACGGTCTCACCCAATCATCCAGCCAGCTAAGCACACGCAACAGCGGAGGCAGAGAGCAGAGAAGAGAGATGAAAGCTGTCACTTCACGAAACAAGCCAGTCCTCCTCCGCATAGCTCCACGAATAACAAGCAAGGCGCAGCAATCCTTTAGGCTACAGTAGGTTTGTTTTCTTTTCCTTCTCCTTAGAGACGAATAGACCCTCTTTTGGATCAGTGTACTCTTAAATACCGTCTATCCAAACAAACACCTGCTTGGGAATACTTTATGCTGGGTGAGCCACTTCACCAATGGACTATAATTCCTTCTTCATGTGAGCGAAGAGAAGCCGATGATAATAATGCTTCATAGCGCTGTAATTTCTTCCTCCACCACCCCGTTCTCAGTTAAGGATATTCTGAAGTTGGAGCTTCAGCAGCAGTCTCAACGGCCTCACGCCTTGAATGTTGGACCGGCCCATGAACGCTTTCAGGCGGATCCCCAGCAGCACCATTTCGCCCTCCAGTCGCCACCGTCCTGTATGCTGGCGGACAGGGATAGCCCGATCGCTGGGCTCTCGGAGGTGGAGGAGAGAATGTCCTACCTTAGTAGTCTGACCGTGCAGGACCGGCCGATGGAGACTGGTCTACCCGGGGACATGTTCAGTTCTCCGGAGCTGCAAGGACACTTAGCCAACACCAGCCTGGAGGTTAAACAGGAGGACATAGACAGCAGTGGGTGATTATTTACCATAACTAAACAGCATCTTAACCACTTCATTTGAAAGTTTTAAATGATTGGGTTGTCGGTTATCGGGCGTATTTATGAAATTGTGTTAGGATTTCTTGATTCTACACCCATAAATATTGGCCTACTTCATATTTGTATTCGATTTACCTAAACTATTTTAGTTGATTGATTATTTACCATCTACCGTCCTAAGTTGAAAGTTATAGTTTGTAAATGTATTGTTTGATATTAATGACAGTAATGTCTTGGCTGTGTAGATAATAACGGACATATGACATGTCATTATTATTGTTGGCTGGACATAATACAATGACCTTAAGCTATCCGATACATTGTGTGTGTGTATATATATATATATATATATAAATGTGTGTGTGTGTGTGTGTATATATATGTTGTTCAACACATGTAACTTCCTTTGCATGAAGAATAGGCCTAATTGACAATTTGAATAAAAACTTGGTTCTACACTCGTCATTTCATCGCAGCAATCCCGAACCGCTTCTCTAGAGTTGAAGTTGATTTGTTCATGAAAAAAATATAAATGATAGAACAACAAAATGCTTTCCCAGGTAGTAATTGATATTCGGTCATTGATTAGCCAAATCATAGCCTACTGAATTAGTATAGAGTTAAAAAGACAGGGGTCCACGAGATTTGTTTTGTATAGAATGACAATAGATGCATCTGTCATCAAGGTTAGATTACTAATATTGCCCGGTCCTCTCCCTCTAGAATCGTGTGGTGCAATGGGGACAAGGGACTGTGATGTGGCCACGCAAGCGCACTCGGACTCTGAAAAACCGAAACAGCAGAGGACCCGGCGGAAACCGCGCGTGCTCTTCTCCCAGGCGCAGGTGTTCGAGCTAGAACGGCGCTTCAAGCAGCAGCGTTACCTTTCTGCACCAGAAAGGGAACATCTGGCGAACACTCTAAAACTGACCTCCACACAAGTCAAGATCTGGTTCCAGAACAGGAGGTATAAGTGTAAACGGCAGCGACAGGACAAGACACTGGAGATGGCCGGGCACCCTCATCATCCTCCCCCACCTAGGAGAGTGGCAGTCCCGGTGCTCGTGCGGGATGGGAAACCCTGTCTGTCTGGATCTCAGAACTATACGTCATACGCTGTTGGAGCTGCCAGCCCGTATAGTTACAACGGCTACCCGGCTTATACCTACAATAACCCGGTGTACACTAACACTTATTCGTGCACGTACTCTAGCCTGCCTGCTCTACCGCCGAACACTACTGCTAATGCATTTATGAATATGGGTCTGGGGAACCTGGGTGCGTCGCCGACTCACGCCCAAACACCACAGGCACCAACCGTCACAGGTTGCCAAGGAACTCTGCAGGGTATTCGGGCCTGGTAGCTGAATGAATGTGCTCATCTTTAGTTAAAATAAATGAAAGGCTGCTCGAGAGTTTACGAAGTTCATCCCAGAGCCTAGTGTATTTTGGGATACGGGGAAAAAAACTATATCCCATGCTGTGCTGTAGAATAATTTTTCATATTAAGCCGCCATATTCAAATTCATCTTGTACTAAGAGATGAGCAGTGTTGGGCTTTTCCAAAAAGTATTTAGACTACTCCAGTTTTACTCTTTGACATTGATACCTTTCAGTGGGCCTAAAGACTCGTGCGTCAACATGCGTGACTGTTGGGTGTCTATCACTCAAGGATGTAGGCTACATTGAAAGTCTATACTCGTAGAGATTTCCGGTCTTCAAAAATTACTTTACGTGTAGCCTATTGCAATGAAACCCACCGAAAACCTAACAGAAAATCCCTCAATAAAGCATTCATAAAGTATTCTTTTTTTATTTTTTATTTATCGTTTGTAGCTGTTGCCTTTTTTGTGGTGCTGATATTGTGCATTATTATATTTTTTTTAAATCAGTAGGCCTATTAATATGACTCCCTCGAGACTCAAGCTTACAACTTTTCCAGACATCGACTATCACCTATAATATTTTAACCCTAAGAATACATTATTTGAGATCTCTGGAAGAGATCAATGTATTCCTCATTTAAACATAAGACATAATTAAACCTTATTCATTTAATTACCATAAATAAATTGCCATAATTTTATTTTAGAATCATGTATCTTTCTGATTTTTAAAAACATATTATTTATCCATATTTTTTATAAGACCTACAGCTATTTGAATCATGTATACCAACATGTGTAGTAGGCCTTTACTTAATATATGGAGAAAATTCACTTGCAAAACATAAATATGGCATAGTTCTTGTTTGTTGTTTATTTCAGCATTAGCATAACTATTGGTAAAACAAAAATAATTGTAGGTCTTATGTCTAAAATACATAACAAATGTTATGGTATTCAAAATATCTGCAAGGTGTACTTAAAAATACTGGAGTACGTTTTAATGAATTCTAGAAATGACGGTTTTTAAAATGTTCTAACTGGTGAAAGCTACTGGTCCACCACCACCCTCGGATTTAACTCCCCTTTCCAATTTCGTGTTGTCCTACTCACCATAATTCATTGTATAAACTCCATGGCACAGTGGGTTCGCTAATTTTTGCATATATTCCGGGGTGCTTATAGTATCACTCGTAGGTATTTTAAGGGAGGAGAGCGCATTGCTGGAGGAGAGCGCATTCCCTGGCCAAAAATAGGGATTTAGCTTTCAGCAGACCAGCCCTAAACTAGGAATCACTAGTGAGTGATGAGCGAAGGCAACCCCGTCCACATCCATTTGCACAGGCTGGGCAGCACAGAGCCAATTTGCACTGCCCCCTGCGGGACACCAGGGCACTGTTGGTATGACCTGGTAGAAGTGGTTAAATGACGCAGCTGTTTTTCCTCTGCACCACTGATGGCCCATAAAATGTAGCCCATAACCTAATCTTGTCTGCAAATAATGTGGATTTAAATGTTTCCAAAAATGCTGGGAATCACAATTCTCATTCTCTGTCTAGAAAAAGGAAATATTTTAGTTTTATTTCATACTGGAATAACTGCGCACTTTGAGTAGCGACCTCAAAAGTCCAACGATCAGTACTCAGATCGCAAACTCATCCATTAGTGTGCTCTTATCACTTCATGGTTTTGAGTTTGTTATATTTGGTAGTTAAACAAATACAAACCTGTATTTGTGTTATGCTATTATAAAGATTTACAGTTGTTAATATTGATATTATTATTTTTTTTTAAATTGCTAGTTGTGAATCCAGAACAGTGCCATGCGTGTTTAGAACCGATATCTTGACCGTATGGCATACTGACATTTTGTAAAAAGCCAAAACATTCACACCCTCAGCAAGGTCGTATTTCACACAGAGGGTTATGCGACATTCTACGATGCTCACAGCTCTACCTAGAAGTATTACTAGTAATGAGCGACGCCCATGAATAACGCCGTCTTAAATAGATTAAAATGTAAAAGAAAATACATTAAAACATATATTTAAATGAATGACCAGGGATACTAAGATTTTTAAGTTATTAGTAGCCTAAACAAGACTAATCGTTTAAGTCGAAGGGCCCCAAATGTTAACTTCACTGCAAAACATATTATATTCGAATAACATAAAACGGTATAGTTCTCGAGAAAAAATGCAATATAGTGTCAAAAACAAAAACAGTAAAGGATTTTTTTAATGAATGTAATAATTTTAGTTTTGATGTCACTTACTAAGTGTTTTCAGTGGAATACTTTGAGTTAGGTCTCTCAAAATAGATTAGGCAACTATTTTCCAAAACCAGCTAAAAATACTTTTAGCAGAACGGTTTACTTTTTACGGTGACACCCATCAAGAATTTGTCCCGTTGTCAGAAATTGTAAAGGCCTTATTGAAAATGTTTTTACAGAAAAATATAATAGTTCTTGTAATCAGGGACGGTGGAGAAAGTATATGTAAAACAAAAGGCCTATAGCCATATCTCAGCATAGAGGTTCCTTCTGATCAAAATCTCAATACAAGTATTATTTACAACATGGTTGAAGAAGTCGTGAGAAATTTTCGGGGATATAATAAAAAATATGTTTGGTATAGCATTGGTTACATTTCAGAGACATGTGTAGGCTTTGTCAGTCTGTTAGCATAATGCCATTCACCGTAACGGAAGGTCTCTAAGGGACCTGCTTAGGGCAGCTAGCATAAATTTTCCGAGTTCAAGACATTTTATGTGTGTCCGTCCGTGTGTGTCCGTGTGTGAGAGAGAACGTTCTGTTTCTGTTTTTGCATACAAATTGAGTTTCACTTTTTTCAGGTTACCTTTAACAGGTAATGCAAACGAAACTTTTACCAAATATATATATATATATATATATATATATATATATATATATATATATATAAAAGCAATTTAATCTTAATTCGATTTTTGATATGCAATACAAATTTCGTTTGGCCAACCAAAAGTGCTCATCTCCAAAGGCGGTGTTCCAAGCTTTGCTCGGAACGCTGCTGGGAGAAGGAAATACTGTAGCAGGGCAGGCCAGAAATACAGACAGACACAGACAAGAGCCAGAACTATCAGAAAGACAGAATGCAGAATGGATCATTTAGGCTAGAGAGACATTATCCAGACAATGCGCACCCACTGAGGGCCCACACGGCTACAAAAGCTGAACAGACCTATGTTAAGAAAACTTTATTTAAAATGCAAACATCTTATATACTAGTAATGTGAGTCTATCAATCTCATAAAGTAAAATGCTCATTTTAAAATGTGGAATGTTGTCTTAATTTTAACTTGTGTTTTAACAATTTTGTGAATTCAGAAAAATGTCATGAATTAATTTCCACATTATTTTGAGCTCCCAGCAACTAACTCATCGCGTGAATAAAGCTGACTTTTTCGATTTGTCATTGCGTTTAAATGAATAAAAACCAATCAGAGACACTTTCCACGGCTACTGAGGAAATGTGTTCTCTCGATCACTTAAACCCACCTATTCAGTAGGAAGCACAGATTGTCAAATTAAGGGTAATGATCACTACAATGACAGAATGACAAGGTTTGGGTTTAGACGGAGGAAAAGCATGCCACCTTGATCTTTAGGTCATGTCTCCATATCACCGTTCATTAGAGATAGTAAATCGTTTTAAACAAACAACCTATACAAAGCAATGATCCAATACGTAGCCTAGACACCATTAACGGAGATAGAATACAATTGCAACGTAAACAAAGTGTTTGTCTCCAGTGATAGGGGAGAGGCCGCTTCCCCTGGCTACAACACTGCCGGTAGAGGACATACCTGTGTCAGGATAAGTGGCAAAGAGACTCTAAAGTAAATAGAGATGGCGACAGAAGGGCGATGCCTGAGGACGTGAGGTGTGTGTATATGTGTAGATGTGTACGTGTGTGTTTCGAGAGTGCCGGAGACGTGATTGCTATCTATAGCAGCTCCAAAGTGCCAAAGATAGTCGTTTATCCACAAGGCGAACGACGAAAACTGAGTTTCCCAAAACAAAGTATCCCATGGCAACCCACTTGAAGGGTACAGAGAACAAAGGCCAAATATAGAGTATAGACAGCTATAGGTCAAGCCAAGTAACTGAAAGACTGACGGCCCACCGCACTCCCAGCAGTCTGACCGAAATATTTACTCCAACAGTCTGGTCTACTGGAGCAGCAGGAGCCATCAGCGGATTTGAGGAATGACAGCAATGCTGGATAAACATGTATAAGCATGAAATTAGCATTTACAGATCCACGTGAGCATTATGTTTATAATACGCTGCTAAATAAATGTGATATAGTGCTTCAGATTGAAAAGCTTGTCTTTGTGTAACCAGGGAGACCTAGAAAGACAATTTATTGCGCAGATTCGCAGAAATATCCATTATTTACCATGAACACCTGCAGGATTGCTCACCAGAATCTCCATGACTTTTCCAGCAGACATGTTTTGACATCTCCGGGCTGTGTGTTATCTGTAGTCAGAAAAGAGAAACGAAAACCTCTGTTTAGCCAGAGGACGAAAACAAAACAATTGAGGAGCAAGATCACCCACCTGTCATCACATTATATCGTCAATGAAAGTAGGTCTGAAGGTTACACAATATGAATAGAGAGACACACAGACAGTGAGGTGTGTGATAGTATGTGTGTGTGTGTGTGTGTGTGTGTGTGTGATCACGTGCAATAGTCTATTAACAGACGCAGTAGGCCTATATCAATGTAATGTGTTGAGATACTTTAGAAGGCCTTACACAAATATTTTAAACAACGATTTCAACAGGAAATGGACACTTAGGTTAAGGCCGAGACATAATATCCAAAATAAGCCAAGGACAGAGTACTCCAAGCACCCCAAAAATATGCATGTGAAAATATATTACACATTTGTTTAAAACAATCTACAAAGGCAACATGTTAAAAAAACATATAAAATGTCTTAATATATATATATATATATATATATATATATATATATATATATATATATATATATATATATATATATATTATCATAATTATCATTTACATATCATAATTACAGTATTTAGAGGATAAACAATTGTCACCACGACACATTTCAATTAGAAATCCCTTTATCAGTCTTGTCGTAAACGTATTCTTGTTATTTTGCTCAATTGTAATTTGAGAAAACAACTGCTCTATGTTGGGTCACTCCTTGGTTGGGCGCGAGGCCGCAACTCTGCGGTCTCAAACCCAGTGAATTGGTGAGTCCAATGCCACCACAGGATGGCGCAAAATCCTTTTTACCTAAAAGAAAGAAAACTAAAGTCGACTTAAAGACATAATAAATTGTTGCAAATAGGTTTCATGTTTTGCTGACGTTCTATATTGCTTTCTACATGTATTTGGCACTTTGGTGGAACTTATTATATATTCATGCCCAAACCGTTCACAGAAGTATTTATCGTTAGTTGAATGTATGCAATAACTGATCACAGCCTAAATAATACGCATAAAAATATAATAGTATCAATATCCTTAGGTAAAAAAATGTGAAGACCTGATAATATATGTTTTGTTAATATCCTTTCCACAGTTAGCAGGCAGGTAGAGGAACTGAAACAGAGAGGACAAATGAA
The DNA here is from genome assembly GCA_016801105.1 of Esox niger. Lineage (NCBI taxonomy): Eukaryota > Metazoa > Chordata > Actinopteri > Esociformes > Esocidae > Esox > Esox niger. Next base: position 3,936 of record JACXGJ010002358.1, on the reverse strand, counting down.
ACAGAGAGGACAAATAAGCGTTTTCCAAGCAGAAATGCCCAGGGTATAAATGTTAGTAAAATATATATATTTTTTTTTTAAATCCAAACACATATTACTTTCTAGGAAAAAGATTTTGGTATTAGATACAGCTTAATGGAAGAGGCCTCCAGGAAACATGTAGAATCAGAGGTGTAAGTATCTAATTTAATCTGGTAAAAGGAGTTCAAAACTAACTAGCGATCAACTAAATAAAAAGGAGTGTACTTTTCCAATAAATGTCACTGGTTAGTATGAACTCTGTTTCTCTTGTCATTTTGCTCTAACTTAAAAACATCCCAAAACTGACGAACACAGCGGAGTAATCTACGTTTGCTTTGCGCTTTTAACAGCTCTGTGTAGGATAGCTTGCAAACAATTAAGAACTGTACTATCGTTTAAAAAAGTCCTATTTTCAGCAAAGTAAACAGAAAAATTCGCACAAACTCTCAACGTTAATTTTCCGCAATATTGTTGGTCAATCTTGGGGATCGTTTGAAACGGTCTTGCAATTCTATCGAACTGAACGATGTACCTAAAATCGAAATGTATATTGCCCCCCAAAAAAATTCGGACATATCACAATGGATCCTGAACCTTAAAAGGTGAAGCATTTTGCTAAATGTTTTGGTCCTTTTTTCCCCACTTAAAGGATTACATTTTATATGCATTTGTTATGATATTTATATAAAAATATATTACTTAATGTGTAAAAACTACGCAGCAGCCAACCAACACTTAAATTCCTCGCTTGAATATATTTTATACATTCGGCAGCATATACTTATAGTACATAATCGAATATATTGTATTATAAAGTATAATACGGTATATTCCATGGTAATGTGGAGTATAATAAAGTACATTTCACGGTATTATAGAGTATAATACAGTACAATCTATGGTAATGTGGAGTAAAAGATGTGTCACATTCCGCAGGGCAATGTGTGTGCGCATTGCGTCGAGTCTCAGGTGGAAGTGCTTTTTAGCAATATGAATTGTATTAACACAGGCGTACTGGCTTAGAGTTCAGCCCTAAAACCATCATAGCCTATTACCCCAGCTTCTCATTCATCTCCAACACACCTTCCGTAAGTATGTTCCATGTTATTGCCTTGAATAGCAATGTATTATCTGCAAAAACAAGTAATTGTAAACGTTTAAAATTACATTGTGCCAGTAACCCATCATTGATTGTCCTTAATACAATCCCCTCAAATAGTAGATATTTCCCATAACTAACGATCACTTTCTCCTTGAGTCAAACTGAAAGAGTAAATGTAAAAGTTCTGAAATTGTTCTAAACTTGTGCTATTTGTATCCGTCACAGTCAATAACACTTCAGCCTAAAGAATCACTTCAGGCTTTTCCTTCTCGAGTCCAAATGACGCCCAAGTAACCAATTTATCTCTCCATCCTCAATTAATGTCAAGTGCATGTGGGATAGACGGTCAGAGAAGGCGGTCTGAGGCGGAGCTAACCAGACATACAGCCAATCACTGCAGGCTTCATTACTAGTAGTGAGAGTTGTAATGCACACAAGAAATCTAGTTACAGGTCGGCTGTTGATTAGACCAGAGGCTGTTTCACCGCAATTAAATCACACCCGGAGACTATCGAAAAAAAGAACAAAAGCCAGGTCAACCTAATCAATACCTGGAGATAGTTTTCATTGTTGTGTGCGTTGCTCTGGAATCCGGGCAGACACATTCATTTTGGAGAGCGGGTTAAGCGAGTAGTCTAGAAATACTGATAAAAGTTGCTTTTGCGTAAATGTCATCATGGCGCTGGGCTGCTCCTCTTTCTCCATAAACGACATCCTCACTCTAGGACGTGACGTACGAGACGATGTTACCACTTCACGGGATCTGACAGAATTATGCGCGTTCAAACTGGGCACCCTAAACCGGGACCGGAAACCCGGGAGAAGAGATCGGAGCTTAAGGTGTCCTGTTTCCTCCAAGTCGGTATGCGATGATGAGCGTTATGGGGATGAGAGGGAGACAAAACACAGCAGACAAGGAAGTATTCGTTCCTCACCTGGTTCGGGCGACATCGGGAACCCCATGTTCGAGTCTAGTAGTGAAGAATCGACTGGAGAGGAAGCGGGATGCATGGCATGTAGTGAAGGTAGCCTTCTTTACCCCTCTTACTCAATATGTATGCTATCAAACAGGAATCTAAATGCAATCATGTCATAGGTTTGTGGCTAAAATACGAGTATGATGATCAATAGGTCAGACATGTAGGTTGTACATCCGTGATGTCAACCACGCTTATGTAGAAAGCAAACTGTCCCAGTGATCAAAATACGTTATTAAACTAACTCAAAGGGTGCTAGGTCATTTCTAAACCTGACTGGATTCCTGACTAGACCTATTTGGAATACCTTTCCATTCTTAAACGACCGACCACAGTACCTTAAGTCTTGTACAGCCAAGTGTCGAATTATGCAAACTGTACCACCAGGCTATATATGAAATGAAACCAACTTAAAGCCCCACTTACTGGCTCTGAACGTGTAATTTATTGACTAGTAAACATTGTCAGTGTAGAGCTAAGTGCTTGCGGACATGTTCACTTAAAGGACGTATTGTCAAAACACGGTGTGTGCTGGAGAGACGTTGTTGCTATTTGAAGCATAAAGAGGTTTCCTGTTTGTCAAATAACCACAAGGCCTTTTACTTTCGTCATTCAATACAGACACGAACAACAAACAACTAAACAGTTTGGATCAGAGGGAGGAAGAGGAGAATGAGGGGGACAGGGACAGCACTGTGGATCAACCAACATCTGGTAACAAGAAGCGCTCCCGTGCTGCCTTCTCCCACGCACAGGTCTACGAGCTCGAGCGTCGGTTCAGCTTGCAGCGCTACCTGTCTGGTCCTGAACGGGCGGACCTGGCTGGCACTCTGAAGCTCACGGAAACCCAGGTGAAAATATGGTTCCAGAACCGGAGATACAAGACAAAACGACGGCAAATGGCGTCAGAACTAGCCGCCTGTAGCTCCTCTACACCAACCACACTGGCTAAGAAAGTGGCTGTCAAGGTCCTGGTTCGAGATGATCAGAGACAATACAAGGATGATGACCTACCCAGCCCGCCAGCCCTGCCTCTCTACCCGACTTACCAAAACGGATACTACCCCTACATGTACTGCTTTCAGCCGTGGATCTCTAGCAATCCGCTTTGTGGGGGGATGCACTGACAAAACGTAGCTTTCTAAAAAAATTGACGTTAATTTGCTTCATGGATTTTAAAAACATCAAAGACACACCAGAGAATTTCTACACGTGTTTATGTGTAGGCCCAAATAAATTCTTTGTGCTCTCTTGGAGAGCGGGGCTCTTTCAACAAACAGATGGCTTTCTGATGCTATGTAACTGCAAATCAATTGGGCCTATCAATAATGCACTGAGAGCGTTAATGGATTGTCCAGAAGCCACGTTTAGTAGAAATAAAAAGGTACAAGGCTCTACGTATTACGAATGTGCATTCAGTTAACTTATGTGTAGTTACAACTCAATAAAGCTTTAAAACAATGCGAGATTCATTGTTATCCTAATTTAATTGTTTACCCCAAAATAAATGTCTTTTTACAAAAATACTACTTGTTACATAATTACTCTTATTATGAATTGTATATCAAGTGCTAAATACAAAATACAAATGTAATTAAATATTTTACCATTTCATTCAATTTAAGGTTGTGATTTGTAAAAAAAAAAATCAGTTCGATTTCTCGATTTCAGGTATGTTCTGGATATTTTATGATATAATAAAATACATTTTATGTGTTTATACCTATAGAAACTAAGGTGTTCCCCATTGCATAACAGGGTAATTTGATAAATTATCATACCCTACCGATAATAACATCAAAGCACGAGCCCCTTACATGGACACAATATATGGCC
>JACXGJ010002357.1:0-67022 GCA_016801105.1 Esox niger | reverse complement strand
AGCGGCGCCCCCTTCTGCCCCGGCCGCTTCTCCGCCGCCCGAGCCAGCGGTGCCCCCTTCTGTCCCGGCTCCACTGCCACCCGAGCCAGCGGCGCCCCCTTCTGACCCGGCCGCTCCTCCACCGCCCGAGCCAGCGGTGCCCCCTTCTGTCTCGGCCGCTCCTCCGCCGCCCGAGCCAGCGGCGCCCCCTTCTGTCCCGGCTCCACCTCCGCCCGAGCCAGTGGCGCCCCCTTCTGACCCGGCCGCTCCTCCGCCGCCCGAGCCTGCGGCGCCCCCTTCTGTCCCAGCGGCGCTGCCCCCTCTACCTTTCCCCGGACGGTCTGCTGCCGGCCCGCCCGCCCCCCCCTTGGTTCTCCGTGTCTTGCGGTCGGGAGCCCGCACCTTGGGGGGGGTACTGTCACGTCCTGGCTATGACCCTAGCCATCTTCGTGCTGGCTGGGGCCATAGTCAGGACATGGCTAGAAGAGCTTTGGTCTCTATGTGCTTTGGTCTCCCCAATTGGAGGCAGGTGTTCGTTATTGCCTCCAATTGGGGAACCTATTTATGTTGAACGGTTGCCCATAGTATTGTGGTTTACTTTGGTTAACAGCTGTAGGCTATGCAACCCAGTCGGTAAGCTGCTTTGAGTTTGTTTGTTTCTTTTGTTTAATAAATATGTCAAACTATTTTCACCAGTCCTTCCACCAGCTTCACCATGACACATATATTGAAAAGAATAACTATCTCGTGACCCTTATATTAGAGGTTCTCCATATCGTTATTGTCAGTATTATTATTAGGGGTTCTCCGGTAGGAAAAGATAATGGGTCTTTGCTTCCTGCTGCAAGAAAGCAAAGACCCATTGTCTTTTGTACAGTGTGCTTTACTTCGTCTGAGATAAAAAGTAGCAAAATAATCAGACATACAGCATTTGTTCCTTTGTTTATATCAAACCAGACTCAAAACCAAACCCTGACCCACTGGTTTTAACTCTAGTGTGCCTAATACTAAGACTTCACCAGTCTGAAGTTACACCTACCTTGCAACAGTCAATTTCTTAAGTATGCTTGAACATTACTTTTTATCTATTGGCCTAATGTCTTTTAGGAATATTCATGAATTGCCTTTAATTGTTCATCATCAAAATTCAACCACATTTTAAATCTGTGGAGAAAAACAGAACACTCAACACAAAAAATAGGCTATATAAATGGTGCAATTGAATCAACATGGTCACTCTCAACTTTAAAAATGTTTAGCCTATTGGGCGGATCAAACATGAACTTAGCCTTGTCAAACAATTACTTGAATAGTAACGGACCAATAGCACAGGAAATAATCTGTAGCCTATTGATTAATTGGTTAACGTGCAGCCATGTCATCAGCTCCTTAAAGTGTTAAAATATCAGATGCATGTAGCACCACTTATGCTGGTACTTTGTCTATTTCAAGACAGACAAGTCTGAAGCGGGAAACCAGGCCAAGGCATTTTGACTTTTGAGTGCTTCATAATTTTACTTCGTCTCACTTTGAAGTTACCTGAAACATCCTACAGGATACGCTGCCTGACCAATTGAATAATTATTGCAATGATTCATATGTTTCAGCTGGTTAACCTTATGTTTACCATAATGTATGCAGTGAGTAGCTTCTCATTTCTTAAAGAACCATATTTGAAGACGTATTCCATGATAGTGGAAAAGATGTTGCTGTGTGTACTGCCCTTGCAGCGCGTAATCTTGAGCGAAGCTAGAGAGTCAGATAACATTGAAAAGTTTTCCAAGAAACACACAAGACTATACTGGGATCTTGTTTCCTCTTTTTACTTTTCTTTTTGTAAAACATCAATGTTACAGAGATAAGAAAATAAATCAATATAGAAATATTACCGTATCCATTAAGAAGGTATTACACAGATAACTACATAAATTCACATTCCTACCAACGTAAAAAACATTGTAATGTACAATAGACATAATAGACCGTTACCACAAACTACAATATGGAAATCAATATGTGAACAGAGCTAGCAGCACGTGTAACTGCTAGTCAGTAAAACATGTTTCGCTGATACAGTAGAAAGGATTCTAACGTAGCATTCCTTCAATTATACAAGAGTTCAATAGGTGTTTACATTCATATTGTGAATGAATGCCGAAATCAAAGCTAAATGCAGGCCAATGAAATATTTGGGTATGCAACTTTTTTGGGCCATTCACTGGATTTACTCGTGGAAGACATTGGAATAGCACACACCCAATCTGGTCAACTAACATCAAAGTTCATGCATGTGTTAACAGCTTTGCATTTAATGTCAGATCAAATTGCCACGGTGACTTTGCAATTTTCAAATGCTCATAACTGAGGTTCTGATTGCCCTAGAGACATACATCTGTTTTCACATGATGCATGGGCAAGTGCTGAACAACTTTGCCAGATGCCAATTTCATTTAGGCCATATTGGATTTTCCACCATTTAGAATTTTCTGGATATGCTTAGAAATCTTTCACAGGCCACAAATTTAGAGCAATCTTCCTGAGAAATGGCACAGATGATCTTCAGACCAATCCTAACTTCAGATGGATTGATCGCCACCAAACTTGATCAGTATAAGCTTCTATATGCCCCCAACAAATAGTAAAAATATGGACAAGATCAGCCAATGGAGAGCGCTACTGTGTATTATCAAAGTTGAGATTTTCAGAAATTGATTTCTCTGTGCTCTTCAGAGCAGAAATGAACAAACTTGTGCTTTGTGTTTACCCAAACAAATCTGCTTCACACACCTATGAGCTGCGTCATTTTCATTTCCCATATTTTTAATACATTAAAATGAAACTCAAATGAACCAGTCCTAGGCTGTTTGTCCCATTTGCATCAAACATCACATATAGCATCTGTGGATACTTCAATAATTACTAAAAGAAAACTGGAAATTTCAAACACAACAGATGTCATATGTAAGTAAGTTCCTGCATCCTACACACTGTGCCAAATACCCCTGTTAAGTAGTCCTAGTTATTTTTTCACCTCTTACGAATGTTCCCAATTCCAGACCAGTTGTGAGAACTAGTCTTTAATTACACAACACTCCAAAGCCTGTTTGTGCAACTTTTCACAAAGAGGTACCGCAAAGGAACTATCAGTCAAGGATGGTCAGAATCCTAACTCCAGAATCCTAGCTCCAGCATGGGACACTCTTGTAAACCCGCCTACTTTTAAAGAAATCCCAGCACTAGACATTGGGACATATTGCGACACACAAACCTCACCAGTCCACCTGTAACGACATTAGGATATTTTTCAACTCTTACCATAACCCCTCCCATTATCCCCACTTTCTTTTTCCTGCCTTCCATGTTTATTCAGCCACAGAGTATAACAGAAAATTGCTTTAATTTTGTTATTGCAATAAATACAAAGAAGTACATTCAAATAAACAGATGTTCAATTGTTAATGTACAAACAAGTTTGACAGAAAATGCTTGTATGTCCAGCCCAGATAAGATAACAAGAAAATATATTACATATATTCATTTAAATCAAATAAATATTTTTCCCAGGAATACAACAGTAGAAAGTTCTCAAAAGTATATAAAACTATTTAACAGGTAGCAAGAAAATATGTTACCTATTAATACAAATCAAATTATGCGTCATAATTCATGCAGGTTCCTGCATGGCAAAATATCAATTGAAAATAGTCAAATTGAATTAAACCTTAAACATTTCAGGTAATGCACAACAAAATAACTACACACAAAGATATATATATTTTTTTGATACAAATAGTAAAGTGGAGAGTGGTAGTAGCAATTGAGACTTCGTGTGTGTGCGCACAAAGTCAGTCCAGCCCAAGTCTCCTTCGCTGGTCAGCAAATTTGATCAACAAACCAAACATCCACTGGGTCAATCTCCATATGAGATATCATGTCATCAGTTGCCCTGGTAAACCACAGCTTCTCTTTAAATGTTCTGAGCAATCAGGTGTCCAGGGTAGGGCTGTGGTGGTCTTGGACGAGTGGACTGGTTTGCATTTTGGCAATGCCTCTACTCCCCATAAGGGAATTTTGCTTATCCTTCGTTCGTCAGCTGATTTGATCAGGTACTCAGACTCAGTATAGCACCAACTCAGAGAGGAAACCAAATATTCACCAGAGTCCTCTTGGTCAGTCTCTTTATCAGACATCATGTCCTCTGTTGCCCCAGCAAACTTCAGCTTCTCTTCAGCTGATAGTTCTTTCAGCAGACTAGCCCAAATCTGTGAAAGTACAATAGACGATAAATTGACAATGTCAAAACTGCAACAATCTAGAGTTGTCTGAACATTACAGCAGGTCATATTCATCACATCTCCGCTTTTTGATGTCACTCTGCTGCTTTGTTCCAGCTGAGAGAAAGTTGGCTTGAGAAACTCAACAGAACACAGAGGTACTAATTAACTCTTGAGCACAGGTGTATAGAACACACGTCCTGTCTATGCCTCCTGCTAGGAGTTGCCCATGTAACTGTCACAGGCTTGAGGGATAGGACCATTGACCATATGTTGGAACAACCCATACAAGGGTCATTTAGGCCTTTCTTATTGGAGGGTATTTGGCTGGGTTTGACCCTAGGCCGCCTCCCGTGTATAATAAGTACTGTGGAACTTCCTGTATTCTTTGGAGAAGCACAGAGACAGGGAACTAACATCAATGTCTCATGCTGAATAAAATGGCTCTCCCCTGACTTTGGTAGCATAACTTTTGTTCTTGAACATCATCAGAACAGGAAGCTAACACAGCGAACGATGTTTCTCCATTTAGGTCCAGGATCGGCTTGCAGCTACATCTGAGAAGTCAAGTGTGGTGCTTTAGCAATAATAATATGCTTTATAATCCTTAATTTACTACTTCCAATGTCAGTCCTGCTCTGTTCTTCAGAAATACATTTTAGACTCATTCGATTGATAAGTAATCCCAACACATGAGTGTTGTGTGGACAGTTCTTCCTGAGAAATGACAAACATTACATTTTGAGTACAGTTGCAGAGTACGTAGGGCACACTGGGGTGTGAAGAACACTGTTTTCCATTCGTCTCAAATGTGAATCCTGATCAGGTGAAACGCGCTGTGGAGATCAAGTTTGATATACCATCCCCTCCAAGGCAAATTCCTTTGTTTTTGATGGTCACTGAAGACATTTGGGTTTAAGATCAGAGGAGAGTTCAGAATTTCAGCTTTACTTTCCTGGTATTCACATCTAGATGTGTTAAACAAAATGGGACATATCACCGTTTGTATTAGACCACAGCATTTTTAGGTGAGCAAAAGTAATGGAACATATAATCTTTAAGTAAATGACAATTTAATATTTGGTGGCATAACCCTTGCTTGCAATAACTGCCTCAAGCCTTTGATCGACATCACCAAACTGTTGCATTCTTCATTTGTGATGCTATTCCAGGTTTTTACCGCAGCTTCTTTCAGTTCTTGTTTGTTTCAGGGTGTTTCTCCCTTCAGTCTCCTCTAAGGAGGTGAACTGCATGCACTATTGGGTTAAGGTCTAAACCTTCCAGTTATCTCCCCTGATGAAGCCCTTTGTTTTGTTGGCAGTGTGCTTTGGGGCATTGTCCTGCTGCATGATACATTTCCTCCTGATTAGTTTCAACAGATTTCTCCGTAAATTGGCAGACAAAATGTTCCTGTACACTTCTGAATTCATTCTGCTGCTCTCATCATCAGTTACATAATTAATAAATATTTTTGAGCCTGTTCCAGAAGTGACATTACTTCCACCATGCTTCACAGATGAGCTTGTATGCTTCGGATCATAAGCAGTTACTTTCTCCACACTGGCCTTTCCATCACTTTGGTAGAGATTAATCATGGCTTCATCAGTCCATAATATTGTGTTGCAGAACTTTTAATCTCTGTACTTCTTTGCAAATTTCAATGTGGCCATCCGATTCTTACTGCTGACGAGTGATTTGCATCTTGTGGTGCGGCCTCTATATTTCTGCTCTCTGAGTCTTCTTTGAACAGTGGATGGTGATACCTTCAACCCTGCACTGTGGAGGTCGTTGGTGATGTCACTTACTGATGTTTTGAGTGTTTCCTTACGATATTTCTGTCATCAACTACTGTTGTTTTCCTTGCCTGACCGACGTCTGTTGCTCAGTACACCAGGAGTTTCTCTCTTTTTCAGGACATTCCAAATTGTTGTTGCTTTCTATGCCCAATGTTTGTCCAATGGCTCTGGTTGATTTTCCTTCTTTTCTCAGCTTGACAATGGCTTGCTTTTCTCCCATTGACAGCTCTCTGGTCTTCATGTTGGTTTATCTTCTTTAACAAGAAATGTAGTCTTTATAGGTTTAAACCAAGAATGGAAACTTAGAAGCTAGCAGCCACTGGAGATGTAGAAGGGCGGATAGATCCCATTTGAAGAGCTTTGTCAATGTAGACATTCATTGCCTGAGTTCCTGGTAAGGACAGTGGGTTGATGTGCCCATTAGGGGAAGGATTCGGGGGAGATCTGTAGCGCAGTCCCATTGGCGATGAGGAGGGACTTGAAAAGCCTTTTACATTTTACAGACTTACATTTTCAATTATCATTTGATGAATTAGCCTACACAATACAGTTTTTTCCAACTGCTTACACACAAAATCTTTTCATGTCACACGATTTTTGAAACCCAGTGCAAAACTACACACCAAATCTTCAAAATCATAAGTTATTTCTCAGCAATTCACAACTGAGTCCAAGGCTTTCTTCAACACACTACACACAATTCTAAAACACAGATATCTAACAGGAAGTGACTTGTTTCCTATTCCAAACACAACCAATCAAAATGCTACACCAGGTCACACACACACACACACACACACACACACACTCCTCACATGTGCACACACTAATTGCTTAACTGATCACTAACCAATAACTGCTTTACAGTAGTATAGGCCTATAAATAGGTCAGATGTTTTGAACAATGGATGCCAACAATGGACAGAGAGCAAGAGGAGTAGGAGGGAGAGGCAGGGGACATATACAAGGACAAATTCAAAGACGAAAAGTTTGAAGGGGAGGAGGATTAGGAAGAAGAGGACAAGGGGCAAAGAAGAGAAGGAAGGAGACCCATCTCTGATGAGATTAGGGCAACACTTGTTGATCATGTGATCAACTACGGTTTGACCATGAGAATGCTGGACTGAGAGTTCAGCCCAACTTGAGTTGAAATATATAATTGTCCATAATTTGAACCTTCCGAAATGAGAACAGGTATGCAACTATCTAATGACTATATTTGCATTACAGTAATAATGTAATGCATAAACATTTGTAACTCTAAGCCATCCATTTACTGCATTACATTGAATGAGGTTGGTTATCATCCTGTACTAAAATCTTTTTGTAAATTGTTTACAAATCCTATGCTGAACACATACTGTGTTTGAATTCTGGACAAAGTGGAAAGGCTAAGACATCAGGGAGGATAAGGACACTTGTCTACAGATGTGCAAGAGACGGCAATTATTAATATTGTTCTAGCAAACAATGCAATATAGGATTTGAGATTCAAGAGCATATCTTGAATAATGACACCATATTTAACAACATCAATGCGGTAAGCCTGTCGACCATAACGCAGCCTCCAACGGCAACAAGTGATGAAGAAACAACTTTACAATGTGCCATTTGAGAAACTCTGTGACATGACTTTGCAGAAGTATGTATACAATACTATTTCCAGTCCTTCAGACATACCATATTTACTCATCAGTATATTATTTTGTTTGTTACAGAGAGGATTGAAGATGGATGGCCATGTAATTGGCTTTCATTTTTTTATTTGGCTACAACCTCACCAAAACCAGGTACTGTGAAATAAATGTAATAGGACAGAGGGCAATAACCAATGTCACTGGACAGCATGGGGGTAATATAACTTTGTATGCTGCCATCATTCAAAACGGGGTCCTCCATCACAATGCCACACTGGGTCCATACAACAATCGGCCATATGCTCACTTTTCTGGATGCAATTTACACAATGCTTGTCCCTGACCCAGATCATGAGCCTGCTAGATTTGTGGTTATATGGGACAATGTTAGTTTTCACCGGGCTGTTCTGGTCCAAAACTGGTTTACCTCCCATCCACAATTTGTAGTTTTGTAGATACCCCCATATTCACCTATTCTAAATACCATAGAATAATTCTTCTCAGCCTGGCGCTGAAAAGTGTATGATTGCCAACCCTATGCCTGCATAGCGCTTCTCCAGGCAATGGAGGATGTATGTGGGGACATAGAGGTTGCCTCTGTCCCAGGTTGGTTACACCATGCTAGGAGATACGTTTTCTCTTCCCAATCATCAATGGAAATATCTTGTGATGTGGACGTATTGTAGCCAGACCCAGCCTGGAGAAGAAATGAAGCGTAGCTTTGCACTGGTGACTGCCCCCCCCCCACCAATTCCTGGACTGCCCCCCGGGACCCCCCACACACAATTGTGTTCTTTAGTGTATTCTACAGAATCTACTTTTGGTTTACATATGTTTATGGTAATATTTTGGCTTAATCAATATTTTCTGTTTTTACATTGCTTTGGTGTTTATAGTGAAATGTAGTTATAAGCCCATGAAAGACCAAAGAGCTTGTGTTTACATGGTATATCTGAAAATGTACTATTATGAAAGATGTGTTTGCCATTTGCTGCAAATGCTTCATTCTGACATGTGTTTATGGCATTTTGAATGCAGTGCTACATTTTGAAGGTGATGTGAGGCTTTTTCCATTTTGTGTGTGCAGTTTTGGGAATTGTGTGTAGAGTTTTGGAAAAAGGAGATGTCGTTTTGAAAATGTGCGTAAGCAGTTGGACAAAACTAACGCTAAGTGGCGTGGGATGTTCTCAGATTAAGTCAGAAAATGGTAAATAAAAGCAGGTAAATAGTTTTCTGTTCATCAGTTTAGAATTCTGGCCACGGCAATTTTTTGTATACGCCTATTTAGGAAAAGTTATGAGATGGGATGGGATGTAGCATTCAAAATGGCAGTTTTATTTTAAATACAAACTCAACCGCGAATTGGCGTATGTGTTTGGTGGTTCTAGTGTTAAGTATATAGTGCTTTTAATTTAGGTTGCCTGCTGAGTACAATTGTTGAAATTAGAATATGGACAAAAGAGAATTGTTAAGAACAAATTTGCATGTGCAAAGCTTACTTCTTACGACTGGTTAAAATCGTTTTATATCGCAACTTCTCTGTGCGGGCCTTTTACTTGTCACCATTACAAAGATCTTTACTTCTGTGGACACACTCCAAAACAGGCATTTTCATGCAGTGACAGTTTCACAGGAAATGAATCTCTACAAATGTATTTCCGATTCATATCATATTTGGTATGCATCATTGGTATGAGATTTTATGGTCAAACTTGAGATTTTCAAATAGCGATTTCAAATACCTCTGTGCTCCTTAGAGCTATAGTCACCAAACTCATCTCAAATGGTGCTGCATACTGAGAAACAAAATTGCCTCTATAAGCTCTGTCATTTTCATTTCAATTAACTTTGAATAGATTACAATGAAACTAAAACAAATTAGTCCTGGTGTCACAAGGCTGTGATATTCCGCCTGTACATTTAATGAAACCAATTAAACAAACCAATAGCAGCTACTGTGAAAAGTCAAGTGAAACAAACTACTACAACCAAAATGACCCACACTAAGTGTGGGCCAACATTCAATATGAATGGGTTCCCCAATTGGAGGCAACGATCTACACCTGCCTCCAATTGGGGAGACCTAACTGCATAGAGATGCCTAGAAGCATCTTCTTTTGTCCCGTCCTGACTATGGCCCCAGCCCAGTGCAGAGATGGCTAGGGGCATAGCCAGGACGTGACACCTAGGCCATTGGTCGAATTTTGACAAAATGTCAATGGAAGCATCTCTTGGCTATGTACATATTAGTGCTGTCAAAAGATTAAAATAATTAATTGCGAATCTTTTGCAGTTAATTGCAATTAATTGCATTTTTTTAATGTGGACAGTGCTTGACTTGGAATAAAATAAATGCAAGTTGTCAATGCCCTTGATTTAGTTTAATATACATGACATACAATGTCAGTCCATAACTTACCACAATTGCTGGCCACATCTAAATGTAGGCCATATAAATCTAAACAGAATCTTGCCATCATATATTGTTTTCTTGACTATGCACCAAGGAAAATATCTGCTACGTTAGGCTACTGTATCAAACGCATATCAGCCCCTCTGATCTGGACAGCTACATGGTGTGCAGGCATTTAACCCATTGAATCTCTTATGCTGGTCAAGGTATTGTCCTTTGATGTTTAGGCTGAAATATGAGATTTGCCGCCTGTCAACCACTGATTTATTGCTTTGACAGCTGCATATGTGTGAGAATATGAAAATGATTTATGACCGGAAGGTAGCATTTGTTTTTCCGGGGGGTTACATGTCCAGTTAGAGAGGAAGGGGTATAGCAGGTGAATCTGTGGGATGAGAAGGCTTAGGTCAGAAGGATTATGGATACTGCTTTTTTAATGGTTGTTAATAATTTATGTACCCTGGCTTGTTAACAGTTGTGTTTTTCCAGGGGGTCCATGTCCGGTTAGAGAGAGAGGGGATGAGAGGGGTTAGGTCAAAAGGATTATGGAAACTGCTTTTTTAATGGTTGTTAATAATTTATGTCCCCTGGCTTGTTAACAGTTGTGTTTTTTCAGGGGGTCCATGTCCAGTTAGAGAGGTAGGGATATAGCAGGTGATTCTGTGGGATGAGAGGGGTTAGGTCAAAATGATTATGGAAACAGTTTTTTTAATGGTTGTTATTTTATGTCCCCTGGCATGTTAACATTTGTTTTCCGGAGGGGGCGGTTAGAGAAGGTCTGTGAGTGGGTGTTAATATTTGGACAGTTGTTTTTCCAGGGTCTTCTGTCTTTCCAGGGTCTTCTGGGTAGGAGAGTTTCTTGAGATGCAAGGGTGGGGGTTGTGCATGTGTTACCGTTAGTCCATTCTCTGAAAGTTAGAGAGATACAAATACATAAGAACTAGACTTCTCCTGGTTTGCAGTTGAAATCCTTTTTTAAATTCGGTATAAGATTCAAGATGGCGTCTGTGGTTAGTGATACACCAGTAACAATCGTGACTTATGAAATAAGCTGCAGAACAGAGGAGCGAAAAAATATACGTTCCAGAAATATACGATGCGCCAAAGAAGCGTTTTCTTAATGTGTATAAAGCTCAAATACCTCAGTTTTAGCAGCTGATGGATCAGCATGAAATGGCGGATGGAAAAATAGTCGGCTTTGCATTTGATTATCCTGCTTCTAAAGGGAAGTGGTACATTTTAGCTGCGGGATCTGAATATACAAATGGCACCTGGTGCGTGAACCTCAAGGTGTTGTGGGAGTATCCTGTGTCAGATGTGATCGGGGTAGTTCCTGAGTTTGAAAATAAATAATACTTTCAGGACAGTGTCTTCCCCAGGGTGTAGCATTGTCACAAATACATAAATCTCAATGTGGGGTGTGAGAGTATCCTGTGTCATGTTTAGTGGTCATTGGAACTTCCTGAGATCATAAATAAATAAATCCTAAGGGATGTTCTCTTCCTATGATGTCCATGACAACTGTTGGTTAGGGGTTGGTTCTGGGTATAGCTCTACCCCTCATGAGTTTCGAACTCTGCGGTCTGTTATACTGGTTACATGAAAAAGGTTATGTATGTGAACAGATCTAAAATATGTCAGCTAGAACAAACAATGCATTCTGCTCGAAATTGCCAGGGTATACAGATTCAGACATCGAAAGGCTCATTAATTCAGACTACCAGAGAATTTAGAGTGCGAGATCTAAACTATTGATAATAACTTAAAATATATTTACGATCCAATCAATTCACTATTACAGATTAATTCTACCAAGAAAGAACCCATACATACAGATTCTCAAAGCGGTAGCAATTTAGAACAGGGTACATTTAAACCCTTGCTTGGGGATTATGAATGGTATAATATGTGTAAAAATGTGTTTAGCATAGTCAATAGAGGACCAGACTTTGCTACAGAGTTTGAAGTAAACGGAAAAGTATTGAGAGCTATAAGAGTGGCATCTGAAAGTCATGATACGAAAGTTAGGATCTCAATACATGGGTGTATGATTTACAAATATACTAATGCCACGGTTCTAGTTGACTGTCCCATTTATGGTAATGTAGCAAACAAAGTGAATTATTGCATAGAGATATTTAGCTTCCTTGTGGACGACTGGACCGTTATTTCTCACTTGCTTAACAATATTTACAACTTTTTTAGGCAAAGAGAGAGTTTAAAATGCTGGGGCCATTTGAATAACAGATTCGTTAATTTAAAATGAAAAGCTGGACATCTGCGAACATTTCTCTCAAAACTGGCCAGACATTAGTTAATTTAAAACGTAGGGGTATTTAAAATGAAACGCTTGACACCTGCGCATAACTCTCTCAAAACTGTCCGGACATCTCTTGAACCTAATGACTCAATGTCAAAAAGCTATGAAATAGGTTGGTAAACCATTAACAAAAAACAGCTAAAGAATTTCATTATTCCCTCTTTATCGTTATGTCATTCCTTAAAGAACTCTAGAAAACGTCTCTCCAGAAAAAACACTCACCAATTCAAAAATGGATTTTGCTCTCTCAATACGTTTAAAGGTAAGACATGATACTAATGTAACACTATATTTAACTTAGATGATGTTGAAAGACCCTCATACGAGTTTCTAAACTCTTAGGATTTTCGACATGTCGTTTGATCAGTTTCTATTGGAAGTCATCGACTTAACGGAATCAAGGCCTGAAGAAGAGGTCGAAGCTCTGTGCAGTTCCTCTCCATCAAGATATGTTATAGGTGAGATTTAATTCATTTATTGATTTAATTTCAAAATAATTAATAGTTTTTTATAACTGTAATATTGTTTTTATAGCTGACACTACGCCGGCCCTCGCATCAAGTTGTTTCCAGACATATAGAGGAATTTAATGGCGACGATCGAAATGATGAGCTCCTCCAATTCTGTACAAATCCCAATTTTGATGACAATTCCCAGGAACTCAAAATTATTAAATAATCAGATACAGATTTCAGCGCAAGTGCATCAAAGTTATTCACTGGGCTCTTGGTCTGATCCAGGATATCTGCAACAAGTTGCTACTTATGGTAAGAATATTATTAATTTAAACATAAGATACAAATGTTTAATTACAGATTTGTATTTACCAAGATTTACCCGTACTGGGCCCTGCACAGAATCAAAAGAGTAAAACAGTTTCTCTGCAATATTGACGACAACAAACCCTTCATCGGTTTCAACCAAGCACTCAAGCGGTAAGAAATGGTTAGTATTATCTTAAATGTGATATTGTAAAACGTATTAAAATAAATTGTAATTTGGTCTATTTAATCCTTTGAGACAACTTAGATGTATCAGGCTCCGAAGATCTGCAAGATGGCAGAGTTGATCAAGTTACCCCCATCCTCCAGAGCAAGATGATTTGAATACATGAACTTCTTTGATGAAAAGATAATCACCATTTGAAAACAAATAACTGACTCCTCCTCAAATAATTACAGTCCCCAAAATCTCAGTTGTCCTGAGAATGTCCAAAACCTCCCTGACCAGGTGTCAATGGGGACACTGGAACTTTTTTTTATCCCGTAGCGCTTGATATTCACTATATTTGTAATGGGTTCTAATCCCACACATTTTCAATTAGACCTGATTCCAACAAAATTTCTCAAGGAGCTCAAGATTTTTTTGTTCTAGTTAGGATTCTAGTAGCTGTGTGCACCACTAATTGAAGTTTATTTATTTATTCATCAGGGTAACTGGAACAAAGAGCATTGCAGTAATGTAATCTTGATGTAACAAAAGCAGGGATTCGATTTTCTGCATCAGTCTTTGATAGAAAGTTTCACATTTATGCAATGTTTGCAATGTGTGTCATCAGCATAGCAATGAAAATTGACATTGTTATTCAGGATTACATCTCCAAGAGGCAGCATATATAGTGAGAATAATAAAGGGCCCAGAACCGAGCCTTGAGGAACACCAAAACATACTTTTGATTTCTCAGAGGATATAAATCTACACATACAAACTGACATCTTTCAGATAAATAAGATTTTAACCAGGCTAGAACATTCCCACGTAGCCCAATATGGGTATCCAGTCTCTCTAAGAGAAGGGAGTGATCAATAGTGTCAAAAGACGCAGTAAGATCAAGAAGCAACAGGACAGATGCGGATACTTTGACTGAGGCCATTAGAATGTCATTTGTTACCTTCACAAGTGCAGTCTCAGTACTATGATGGGGTCTGAAAACGGACTGGAGCAATTCATAAATGTTATTTGTCTTCAGGAAGTCATTCAGTTGTTGGGAAACACATTTTTCTAAGATTTTTGAGAGGAATGGGAGTTTCGATATTGGCCTATATTTATTTAAGGTGTCTGGATCTAGATTAGACTTTTTTTAAAGGGGCTTTAGTTCCTCTATTTGTAGTGAGCTCCTTGAGTAATTTTGTTGGAATCAGGTCTAGCTGACAATTTGTGGGTTTAGAACACATTACAAATTTAGTGAATGCGTCGAGCGATATGGGATCTAAAAGTTCCAGTGTCCCCATTTACACCTGGTCAGGGAGGTTCACTATATTCTCAGGATAACTGAGATTTTGGTGACTGTTTGATGGGTCAGTTCTTTGTTTTCTAATGGTGATGATCTTTTCATCAAAGAAGTTCATGTATTTGTTAAAGCTAAAGTGAAGACCCATTTCACTTGTTGAGCGTTGCTTTTTAGTTCGCTTTGCAACTGTATCAAAGAGACATTTTGGATTGTTTTTGTTCACCTCAATCAGGTTGGAGAAATACTCTGATCGAGCAGATGTAAGTGCTTTTCGGTATTTTAGTGTGCTGTCTATCCAGGCAAGTCTGAACACTTCCAACTTGGTGGAGCGCCACTTTCGCTCCAATTTTCTGGAGGCTTGCTTGAGTGCTCTAGTATATTCTGTGTAACAGGGAGCAAGTTTCTTGTTGCGTATTTCTTTTGTTTTTAGTGGTGCAACCATATCTAAAGTATTTCGCAGTGTTGAGTTAAGATCTTGGATTAGATCGTTTGCCGATTTATTTTCTTTGTCACTGACGAGCAAGCTTGGGAGAATATAAAGAAATCGAGAATTTATAGTGCGACATTTGACACTCATTAATTGCGGAGTGAGTGGACTTCTTGTTTTTACAGTAAATGTAATAAGACAGTGAGACGATATTCCAGGATTTACGGGGGAAATTATTAGATCTAAAATATCTATTTCTCATGACAAGACTATACCTAAGGTATAATTGTGTCTGTGTGTTGGACCTGAGATATGTGGGGTAAAATCCTTTTAGTCAATTATGGCTTCAAAGTCCTTTTGAAGAGGGTTGTTTAACTTTTCCATATTAATATTGAAATCGACCAAAATGTGAATACTATCTGCCATGACTACAAGGTTAGACAAGAATTTTGGAAACTCATTGAGGAACATTGTATATGGCCCAGGCAGCCTGTAAATAGTGGCTATGTAAAACGTTTTATCAGCCTTGTTAACTTTCATGAACAAAACTTCAAAAGAATGAAAACCAGTGATGTGTTTAAGAGTAAATATATATTTACTGTCATAGATATTAGCAACACCCCCTCCTTTTCGGGATGCACGGGGATATGATTACTAATATAGCCAGGAGGAGAGGCCTCATTTAGGGCAGTAAATTCATCAGGCTTTAGCCATGTTGATGACGTCCGAAGATTTGTGACATCCAAAGATTCGTTTGACCAAGTTCTTTTCATACTGGAATCTAGATGTCTAATACTGTGGCGCAACCATACTATACCAGACTCCTGTTTACATGGTCATGGGTTCGATTCTTCCTGTTGTGGGTAAATGTTGTTGAATGCAAAATGTCAGCCTATCTTCCTCCACAAATTCCTGTTTTATTGAGGTTGCCCCTTTCAATGGTCTTCATTATTCTTTCAACCTTAACATTACTTTGAATCAACGTAAATACAATACCTATTGATCAAACCTGTCATATTACATTTTGTCCAGCAGATGTCTGTGCACTTTGTTGATAAGCTTTGCAATAAAGCGTTTTTTCCAAACAAGCCTCAATGGTTTAGAAAGCCTTGGTTTCCCATCTCTACTGTGTAGGTCAACAAACATCTGTATATATTCAGCTGTAAGTTGTTAAATTTTAATAATGGATGACAAAGGCATTTTACATATGTGCAACCTCATACATATACACCAGGAAAATAGAAACAGGTGTCAATACAATTCCTTGAGACAGGTCAACCACAAAGCAAAACATTTCAGAACCGACACAATTTTTTTATATAATCTTAAGGGGTGCCAATACATTTAAATCATACTAAGCAATATTATGTATTAAAATGATGTGTTTTGAAATAAAAGCATACACCCTTTATGTTTGAGGCCATTCAACTCATTATTTGTTTATTTTTTGCATTCACTTTTGCTCTATTTCATGAAGGGTACCAATTCATCTTGAGTTGACTGCTAATGTAAATGTAAATACACATGCAAGACAACAAACATGAATTGCATGTGTATGAAAATCATAATTGACAAAAGGCTGAGAAAAAATCCTCCATGAAAAGTAATATATAAATATAACGGTTCCTCTGAAAGTAAAAAAATAAAAGCATTTCTGTACTGTTCAAAAGGCAGACTAAGTGCTTCCTTCCCTTTTTTTCTTTTACAAAAGATAATTGAGGCTGCAGCTAATTCATATTATTACTCAAATTGCCTCAATTTGGTTGCCATGGTAACCTATTTAGCTTTGTGACTCAGTCAGTGCAGGATGATGCAGCCAGATTGGACCTAGAAAGAGATGGGGGCGGGGTGTGGACAAGTAAAAGAGAGAAAGGGTAGTATTGCATTGGAGAGCGATACGCTGTAATACAGTATGACCTGGTAATAGTTAATCTTTTCATGGGCCATATTCTCTGATAGTTGCCATGGTCACAAACATTGAGGCAGGCACAGAAAGTGTGGGGCTTGGATGAGAGAAGGGAAGAATTGAGGAGAAAACACATGGAAATAGAGAAGGAAAGTGCAGAAATAACAGATTGAATGTGGGAGAAAGTGAGAACACCAGATAAATAATGGAAAACATGAAAAACATAAAATAGCATGCATGTATGAGTATGAATGCATCTAGCTTCTAGCTTGGATGGAGGCAGGAGTCATTTTAGACAACAGTGCCCTCTACATCTGAATAGTGGTACTTATTTCTATTTTATTTAGTTTGTGTCCCCATTAGCTATGGCGTCGGACACTTAACAAAATGGCATCAAAGGCAAATGGCTTGACAATGTACAGTGGAGAGAACAATTATTTGATACACTGCTGATGATGTTGAAATACTGATAACATACTGATTAAATGAAAAACCTCTATGGCACGCACATCCCAAGTACACTATGCGGAAGACACATTTTTAGGGTGCTCTCCGGCTTGTTTTAGCCATGTAGAGGTCTGTCATTTTTATCATAGGTACACTTCATCTGTGAGGGACGGAATCTAAAACAAAAATCCAGAAAATCACATTGTATGATTTTTAAATACTTAATTTGCATTTTATTGCATGACAAATTTATTGATACATCAGAAAAGCAAAACTTGATATTTGGTACAGAAACATTTGTTTGCAATTACAGAGATCATATGTGTCCTGCAGTTCTTGACCAGGTTTGCACACACTGCAGCAGGGATTTTGGCCCACTTCTCCATACAGACCTACTCCAGATCTTGTCACTGGGCTATACAGACTTTCAGCTCCCTCCAAAGATTTTCTATTGGGTTCAGGTCTGGAGACTGGCTAGGCCACTCCAGGACCTTGAGATGCTTCTTAAGTAGCCACTCCTTAGTTTCCCTGGATGTGTGTTTCGGGTTGTTGTCATGCTGGAAGACCCAGCCACAAACCATCTTCAATGCTCTTACTGATTGAAGGAGGTTGTTGGCCAAGATCTCGCCCCATCCATCCTTCCCTCAATACGGTGCAGTTGTCCTGTCCCCTTTGCAGAAAAGAATCCCCAAAGAATGATGTTTCCACCTCAATGCTTCACAGTTGGGATGGTGTTCTTGGGGTTCTATTAATCCTCCAAACAGCGGCAAGTGGAGTTTAGACCCAAAAGCTCTATTTTTGTCTCATCAGACCACATGACCTCCCATTCCTCCTCTGGATCATCCAGATGGTCATTGGCAAACTTCAGACGGGCCTGGACATGCGCTGGCTTGAGCAGGGGAACCTTGCGTGCGCTGCAGGATTTTAATCCATGACGACGTAGTGTTACTAATGGTTTTCTTTGAGACTGTGGTCCCAGCTCTCTTCAGGTCACTGACCAGGTCCTGCCGTGTAGTTCTGGGCTGATCCCTCACCTTCCTCATGATCATTGATGCCCCACAAGGTGAGATCTTGCATGGAGCCCCAGACCGAGGGAGATTGACCGTCATCTTGAACTTTTTCCATTTTCTAATAATTGCACCAACAGCTGTTGCCTTCTCACCAAGCTGCTTGCCTATTGTCCTGTAGCCCATCCCAGTCTTGTGCATGTCTACAATTTTATCCCTGATGTCCTTACAAGTGGTTGGAGTCTGTTTGATTGAGTGCGTGGATGGGTGTCTTTTATACAGGTAACAAGTTCAAACAGTTGCAGTTAATACACATAATGAGTGGAGAACAGGAGGGCTTCTTAAAGAAAAACTAACAGGTCTACGAAAGCCGGATATCTTATTGGTTGGTAGGAGATCAAATACTTATGTCATGCAATAAAATTAATTATTTAAAAATCATACAATGTGAATTTTTTCTCAGTTTTCATGAATTACAAGCACTTCTGAAAATATTTTAAGTGTTAGAATTGCTAAAATATTATCTGTGTACTATTCAATTCATTCCACAGATTCTTGATGCGATGACTGTTGAGGTTCTGTCTTGGCCACTCAAGGACATTTACCTTCTTATCGCCACTGTACGGTTGCTTTTGTGGTATGCTTTAGGTCATTTTCATGTTGAAAAGTGAAACATCTTCCTATTTTCAACTTCCTGGCAGATGGCAGAGGCTCTCCTCAAAATGTCAGTAGTTTGCACCAGTTCCTGCTGAAGAGAAACATCCCCACAACAAGATGCTGCCACCACTGTGGTTTACTGTAAGGCATGGTGTTCTTTGGCTGGAAAGATATATTGTGTTCTTACCAGAAATCAATGACTTTGCATCAATGTTCGATTTTGGTCTTATCTAACAAGAGCAGCCTGTAGCAACATGGTCTCAGAATCAACATAAATACTTTTTGGCAAAACTTGATAACGCCTTTTATTATTTAAATTTTTTTCAGCCTCCCATAGAGTCCAGATTTGGAGCCCTTACAATATTGCGGTCCCATGCACACATTGGCCAGTCTTTGCCATGGGTTGCAGTTATTACATTAACGGTAGTTATTACATTATTGGCTGCTAGATATCCTGAAGCTCCTTCACAGTTGCCACTGGTTTCTTGGTAGCCTCTCTGATTAGTCTCCTCCTTGGTCGTTCATCTACTTGGGTTGGGATGGCCTGATCTATGCAAAGTTTCAGTGGTGCCATACACCTTCCACTTCTAACGGCGGTCATACCTGTGCTCCAAAGAATAAAAAAGGCATTAGGAATATTTTTATGTCCATCATTGTGCCTTTCCACAACTTTATCTAGTAGATCTATTAAAGGAACCTTTCTCCTGAGAGTGGATTCTTTGCTTTGAATTGCACAACTAAGCAGTGGAGTCCTCTATTATTCTCCACTAATCAAAATCACTACAATTGATCACAGATGGAAGCCAATTAGCGGTAATTGGTGGTAGGAAATAATGCATGTTAATACTAGTGCTGCAGCAGGCAAGGCGGCAATGTCTAGCTAGCTGCACACAAATAGAGTGCTCATTACAACAGTACTGTAAACAAATACTATTTTACTTATTTGCATTTATTCTAATGCAATATTACCCAGTCCCCATCATGTAGCTAATACAATTCCTGTGGTGAATTGGTGCATGGTTGTAACGTTCTTGTCTCATGTCTTGTAGGGTCTCTGTCATGTTTTGTGTGGCTTTCTGGTCACTGTTCTCTGTTATCTTAATGTTAGTTTTCCTCCAGTTCATGAAGTTCATCTGTTACTCGATGTCTCATTACCTGTTAGTCCTTGTTTTGATTAGGTTGTGTATGTAAGCCCTGTGCTTGTGTCAGTGTTTTGTTAGTTCTTGTATGTATTCCTGCCGTTGTTACCATCCGTGTCTACGCTCTTTTCAAGTTTTTGCCTAGTGTGCTGTCTGTCATGATTTTCAGTTCCCCTGTTTCTTTCTTGTAGTCTTTCTTGTTATTCATATTGTTTGGTTTGTAGTGTCTTTTTTTTGTGCAGTTTTACATGTAGTCATGGTCTTCATCCAGTCCTGTACTGACCACGTTTATGTTTAGACATCTTGCACTCAATAAACAATCTACATTTAGATCCTTGCCTCCTGTCTCCTCCACTAGTCCGTTACAATGGTGGTGGGAGCATCATGCTATGGTAATGCCTCTCAGTAGCTGGGACTTTGAGAATGGGCAGGACTGAGGATAGGATGAATGGAGCAAATACTGAGGTCCTTGAAGAAAACATAATTCCTAGCACAGAGGACCTCAGACTGGGTCAAAAATGAATCTTTCAGCATGAAAAAGACCCAAAGCACATAGCCAAAACAATCTGGAGGAACTCAGGAGTAGCTTGTGACAAGTCTGTTAATGTACTTGAGTAGCCCAAGCAAAAGCCAGAACTTGAAAGATATTGTATGTATGTGAAGATAATAGTTCACCAACACTCCCTATCCAGTCTGACAAGTGCTTGAGGTGATATACAAGGAAGAATGGGAGAAACTTCCCAAAACCAGGTCGGAATATTTATGTACATTAAATATTTGAAATCTTTACTTCCAATATATCTGCACATTTAAAAAAATAACATGACTGTAGATCGATGGCACAGTATGTGCTGTATGTTAATTATCCTAATACAAACCCTCTATGGTCATTTGAACTCGATTTGGGTTTCCGTTTAGTATATTTCCCAAGGAGCATATTATTTGGAGATAAGGGATATGTTTTGATCTTATCACTTCATCTTTAATTATGTTGGTTTTTGATAGGTCTTTTTAATATGGAAATGTCCTTTTTTAATTAAATAATGTTCCTTTTTTCATAAAACTGAAAAACGGGATGTTTGAATACCTTTCATGTTCATTTGAATGTATTAATATATTTCCTGGTGCAGATTCTGAATCACAGCGCTGGCAGGAGCTGGCCTGCTTCTCTCTACAGATAACATTCTATGTTGATTGCGCGCACCATTCATTTAAATGCTAATTGATTCTTAGGCACAATGCTTCAGAACAGGGCCCTCCTTGTCTGGTTAGATTCATGCACCGGCTGAAAATGATTGCAACACATATTGACAGAAAAACCTCTAATGTGTGTGTTTTCTTGTTAAACATGCTGTGCTTCTTTAAAAAGAAAATAGTAATAGCCAGCGTATAATACCTAGAGAAGCATGCTTTTGGGTGAATGCTGAAATTCAGTTGTTGAATAAATTCAGTTGTTCAACACATGCTGACAAAAACACACAGACACCACCATTACATGGTAATTCTGGAAAATAGAGCATGGACAGCTAAATGATCCATGTCATGTTGCTAGGAGACGCAAGGACTGGATGCCACAGATAAACGCTACAATTCCACCTCTGGCTGGGAGCAGATGGAGGGAGAGGAGGTGGGGTGGGAGAGAGGAAAAGATGGCTGGAAGCAGAAAGCAGGTGATGGTAAGAAAGAGAGAATGGGGGAGGAGAGGCATAGGGAGGAAAGGGACATAATCTGGGGTTGGGTGGGGAGATGTTCTCATTCATGGCAAATCTACCCTCCACAGTTGTATATATTTTCCACACCTTTAGAGGAAAAGTTAATTGAAAGATGCCATAGTGCTAGTTAATCCAGAGAGTTTGTCGAATACTTGACCTAGCTAACGCCAGACATGTGAATTGCACAAACAATTCATTTGGTCATATTTATATTCTAGTGTCATCCATAAACTATCAGTTACTTATTAAAGTTTTTAATTTTGTAACATGTTGAAAGGATGAGGAATCAGCAGGGATTGTGTGGGCCAATATACAAGGCAGGATTACAATATTTTTGGAAAAACCATAACTACAATAAGTTTGTAATCATGTATTACCATACTGCTGTTCATATGTTATCCACAGAGATGAACCAAAGTTGGCTAACTTTAGTTAAAGCAAAATGTTATGTACAGTACCAATCAAGGTTTTAACACACCTATTCACTTATTTCTGTTGGACAAGCTAGCAAGATATACACTGTTCATTCCCAGCTAGACAATTTCTTGTTCTTGTGGAATGATCCATTATTGTGCAATGATCTGATGATTATAGTGAGAATACAGACTGAGTCTCAACATTTAAGTGTATATTGGATTTACAAACCATTGTTGTTGTCTTTGCTTCCTGCTGGGCTTCCCTCTCCACTGGGATATCCTCTCCAATGCTATTTGGGGCCATTGGTTTACTTGTGTTACCCCATGTAATCCGTAATGCTCATCTGATTATTGTGACATTTTTGGGTTATTCTCCACCATCTATCCAGGTGGTTGGCTGATGGTTGGTGTTCCTTTGGTGGTCTGGGGATTGACAAAGTGGGTGGAACAATTTTCTGCTTGGCTGGCCATCTCTGGAGATACACTACATGGCCAAAAGTATGTGGACACCCACCCATTACATCTATATGATCTTATTTGACATCCCATTCCAAAACCATGGGCTTTAATATGGAGTTGCCTCCCCATTTTTTGCAGCGACAACAGCTGACGCCACTTTTCTGGGAAGGCTTTCCACAAGATTTTGCCCATTCAGCCAAAAGAGCATTTGTGAGGTCAGGGACTGATGTTGGACGAGAAGGTCCAGCTCACAAACGCCATTACACTTCATCCCAAGGGTTTTCAGTGGAGTTGAGATCAGGGTTCTGTGGGATTGAGGTCAGAGCCAGTCAAGTTCCTCCACCCCAACCTAGTCAAAGCATGTCTTTATGGACCGCACGTTGTGCAAAGGGGCAGTCATGCTGGAAAGGGCCTTCCCCAAACTGTTGTCACAAATTTGGAACCATCCAACTGTCTCAATGTCTTTGTGTCCTGTAGTCTTAAGATGACCCTTCACTGGAACTATAGGGCCTAGCCCAAACTCAGAAACACAGCCCCAGACTATTATCCTTCCTCCATCAAACTTTACAGTAGGCACTATGCATTTCAGTAGGTAGCATTTTCTTGGCATCCCCCACACTTCACAGCACACATTTCACCACCATAATCTCACTGTCACATGCCATTCCAGGCCAGTAGAGGAATCTTCTTGATTTGGCCTTTGTTTGCAGAATTCCTTGGTTAGTTTGATGTAGCTTCCCCTAAGATTAAATTTTTTGAAGCTTTGGGTTATGACGATCTTGTCTCCGACCATCATGATCAGTTTTGGGAGTAATGCGTTACAGTAATGTATTGCTTTTTGCTGTAACGCAGTAATATAACAAATTGCTAATACAGTTTCTGTAATATTATACCCATTACAATCTCAGTAACTAAATGACCAGAAATTAAGTGGTGTTTAGTTTTTTTAAGAATTCACCAACACATTTCTGTGAAACATTCCCACACCAGAGAAATCAACATTTGTGGGAAAAAGACTAGTTATTTCCTGTTGATGCAATTCAATTTAGACGCCTTATGACTGATACGACATTTTAGAGATGGACACTATTTTCAGAACATTGGAGTCAAGGGCAATATATGTGCAACAACATGGGAACTCTCAACATCAAGAAATAGCACTAGTAATTTAAAAAAACACCTGGATTAGAAACATCCAGGTCACCACCTGCAATGACAAAGTAAGCTAACGTTGCCATAAAGACAGGTTCAGTATTAGGTCACTAGGCCATTAGCCATACTGATGCTATCTAGCTAGCTACCGTGTTATTAATACAAAAAGCAAACTTAACAGTTATGTAACCTTAATGTATATATATGTAGATATATACTGTATCCATAAATACAATTTAACCCATTTTAGCATGAATTTAATAGCTACCTTTTTAATATTTCAGCCGGCATTGCCAAAATGAAAGACATTCGCCAAAGAGTTGCTGTCACATTGCTGTCATAGAAAAGGAGCTGCAGTGTGTATCAACAGAAGATATATGGAGTGCCAACAACCAAGGTTTCATGGGAGTGACTGCACAGGATCAATGCAGATACCTTGAAACGAAAGTAGGCTGCAATAGCTTGTAGAAGATTCAGGGGTCAACATACATACAAATGGCATTCTAGCGCCACGTCATCGCCACTTGTTCAATTCCCTCTGGCGCTCGTGCTGGCAAGCAGGTTTCCACTCGTTTGCCATCACTTGGGACCCAGCCGTCAATTACACTGAGTTAGTCTTCACTTTCTCTTAGTTTTTTTCGGTTGGTCTGGGTTTTGATATTGGTTTGACATTGGCCGCTAGTGCTAAATGATACGTAGCTGCATTGTGGGCTGATTGAATGTCCAATTGGCAGAGCAGGGTCCCATGTGACATTTACTCAGCTATATATTCCCACTGCCGTGTATATCTCGGTTGACTGCCATCTATTGCTTTTGGCACTACTGTGATTCAAACCAGCCGTTTTCTTTCAAAGTATTACTCCCCGAAGATCTACAATCCATAAAGAAAAACCATCGTATTTCTTCTGATGTATTGGCGCATGCCCATTCGTCTGGCATCCTATGTCGACGCCCTTACTTACACCGAGGCTCAAGCCACGAACTGTGTGTCAACTCCAGTCCTTCAGGCAAAATCACCTCCCTCTGGTCTCACTCATGTCATCCGCCATATAAATCCGATCTAACTGTAAACCACAATTGCCTACGTTCCCTTCAACCTACTACAATCTCTGCTGCTAAATTTCGCATTTCTAACCTTGCTCTCCTAAACTCCCGCTCCATGACTAATAAAGCCTCTCTGCCCTTTGAATTAATACTGGACAGCAAGTTGGACTTTCTTTTCCTAACTGAAACTTGGCAAACACCCAGAGATTTTTTCATATTAAATCAAGCCGCTCCCAATGGTTTTAGCTATATGTCCAACCCCCGCCTAACAGGTCGTGGCAGTGGCCTTGCTGTACTATACAAATCCCATTTTAAAATGACTGAGTTGTCTCTTCCATCCTTCACCTCATTTGAATATATTGCCTGTAAATCAACAAACTCCCTGACCATCATCCTTATTTATCGTCTTCCAAAAGCTATTGACTCATTCCCCCCAAACTTAGCTGAACTACTCACCATTGCTGCATCACTCTTCCCTCGCCTTCTCCTGCTTGGTGACCTGAATATTCACTTTGACTCACCTAACTCCAAACTTACCTCGGATTTCATCGCTGGCCTGGACTGTTTAAACTGTATTCAACATGTTTTATTTTCCCACCCATATCAAAGGTCACATACTTCATCCCGTCTGCTTCGTCGGCCTTACCATTACCCATATTAGTCCATCTTCCTTTCCATTGTCTGACCACAAGATAATACATTTCTCATTTGCTTCTAACGTACCACACAACACTGACAAGCACATAATCTCCTTTTGTAACATAAAACCTGTTGACCCTCTCCAACTATCAGATGCCATCTGCTTTGCTCTTCAGATTGATTCCACTCTCAAATCACCTGTCTGTCTCCCTCAACACTCTGGCACCACTAAAATATAAACATGTTTCTTTCACCTCCTCATCCCCATGGTTTACACCTGAGCTCCAAACCATGAAGCAAGTTTGTCGTCGCCTTGAAGAAAATCAGGGCTCAATGTCTACATTGAAGCCTACAAAGATCACATTTCAGCTCTCAGTGCTGCTATGTCCTCATGCATCTCAAAAAAAATCAACAGCTCCTGTATGAACTCCCAGGCCCTCTTCTCGACTGTCAGCAAACTTCTTCAGCCTTGCAATGACTCACTCTCTAGCCCCTCCACTAAACTTGCCTTTTTTTTTTAAGATAAAAAAACAACAATAAACTTCTCACAATCTAAGACATCTACCAAGGCCATCCCTACTGTTAATCTCCATATTTGTCCACCTCCCCACGACTCTCATCACTCCTCATTCAGTCCGGTTGATTCCCCTTACTAAACTCATAGTGACATCCAAAAATTCTACCCGCTCTCTCGATCCTCTTCATACAGTCATGCTTAAAGCCCCCTTATCTGCTCTCTGTCCACACATCACAAGTATAGTCAACCTTTCCCTCACCAACAGTATTATCCCCAGTACTAGACATCACCATCCTTAACAATTTCCACCCCATCTCCAACCTCCCCTTCCTGGCAAAAACTCTTGAAAGTATTGTTACCTCACAGCTCCAAGACTACCTCCTAAAAATAACCTATATGAGCCTCTTCAGTCTGGTTTCCGGTCAATCCATAGCACAGAAACTGCACTCCTCAAAGTAGTCAATTACCTTCTCCTCTCTGATGTTGCTGGTTCCCTCAACATCCTGATTCTCCTCGACATGAAGTGCTACCACCGGATTCTGGTCACCAGGGGCTGGGTGTAGAGGGAACTGCACTCGCCTGGCTCAATCTCACTAACTAGACCCATTTTATCTTACTCTAAGGCCAAAACTCCAACTCAGCTACAGTCACTCAAGGTGTCCCCCAGGGCACAGTACTTGGCCCCCTACTCTTCATCCTCTACATCCTTCACCTTGGTCAAATCCTCCGCTACTTCAACCTATATTTCCACTGCTATGCTGGTGATACACAAATATATCTAGCCATCAAGTCTCTCACCAACCCACCTCTGACCCATATTAAATCCTGTCTGACAGCAATAAAAGCATGGATGAAGGACAACTTCCTCAAACTTAACAGTGACAAAACAGAACTTCCACTCATTGGAACCAAATCCACCCTCAACAAACCTGGCACTTTCAATTTCTGCATCGATGACACCATCCCACCAGGCACGTAAACTTGGCGTCATTCTGGACCCTACGCTCTCCTTTGATCAGCATGTCAAACAGACTGTAAAATCTTCATTCTTCCATCTACGCAACATCTCCAAACTCAGACCTTCCCTCTCCTGTCCTGCCTCTGAAATTGCTGAGTTGCTCCTCGTCTTTGGAACTCTCCCCAAAACCATTTGTGACTCTGAGACTATCCCCATCTTCCAGCAAAACCTAATGACTCGTCTGTTCATTATCGCCTACCCATAGCCATGCCAAATCCCACACTTTCAATCTTCGTTGTTTTCTCATAGTATTTCTTTTTTTTCTGTTTGTATTCTGTTCCATGTCACTTTTTTACAGTGTCTTTGGGTCCCTGAAAAGCACTATATAAATATAATGTATCATTATTATTATTACCCCCAGAGACGTGTGATCTGATAGCACCATCACAGTCTTGCCATAGATATGTTGATAAAATCTTTTGGCTGAGGAGACTATGAGTGCTCGCAATGCATAATACAGAGGTTGGCCTTCTTGTAGAAGAAATGTTCCCATTCACCTTTTGATGAATCTGCCTATATCGTCTACTATAATCGTAGAACCTCAGTGCAGGTGCTTGTGTGAGGGTAGCCTTCAGTGATGTGGGCTCCATTGCCATATAGCATCCTTCCTGAGTAGCTGTCTCGGCGGTAATGTCAATGAGGCTTATTTCAGGATGTTATGCGCTAAGCACTTTGTCTTTCTCAGCATTCGTTGCAAGCCTCTGGCATCAGGTCTCTCCCTCTGGTGTGATGATGTGCCCCATGTATTTTACTGTGTGGACATTGAAAGGGATCGTGTCTCTGCTGAATTTCAGATTGGGGTTTTTTGCTGTCTATTACCTTGTGTAGAATCTCATGCTCCTGATTTAATGATACAGCAATGGTCATGTCGTCGGCGAGGGTAATTCCGCTGGAATACCTCACTTGCTGATTTGATGCCAAAATCCAGCCCATGGTGTGTTGAAGGTGTATAGTGTTAGATACTGTTCATTTTTGAACCATTAACCAAATATATGAAACCGGAAGGCAGGGGAGAGCCATCTTTATTCGGCATGAGGCTACGATGTTAACCTTCCATTATTCTTGTTCTCCAATTATTACAAAATTAACCCAGTCTTTCATGTCAGGATACACAGGAGGCGGTCAGTTGTCATAGCAAACCATTACACAATCCAATATCCTCCGATAAGAAAGGTTTATCCTACAAAAGACCCTTGTATGTTATGTTCCAACCTATGGTTAATGGGCCTATCCATAGAGCCTATGACAGTCACATGTACAACTCCTAGCAGGAGGTATGGATGTATGTGGCCCATCAGTAACGGGCAACGAGTCCTATCTATTTAC
Organism: Esox niger; assembly: GCA_016801105.1. Classification (NCBI taxonomy): domain Eukaryota; kingdom Metazoa; phylum Chordata; class Actinopteri; order Esociformes; family Esocidae; genus Esox; species Esox niger. The sequence continues at coordinate 38,507 of JACXGJ010002357.1, read as the reverse complement.
CTTAGTTCAGTATTAGTCAGCACATATGTGTTGTGCTAAGTTTCTCATGCCCATTTCCTCTTCATAGTTTTGAAGATGGCTCGTCAAGCTTGATCTGCCAGTATCGATCTTTCTCATGGAGGATGGTGAAAATGTATTTACCCGCCAGCTTGTGGTGCACATCTTCTGGGGTAGGAATGGAGTAGTGTTGATGCTTTACAGCCTTGTTCAGGTCATGAGGGTCCAAGCACACCCTCAGTGTACCATTCTTCTTCTCCATGATGACCATCCTGTTCACCCACTCAATCACCCACTCTAGCAGTTGTTACAAGATCTATTTTCTCAAGGTCTAGTAATGTATCTCTCAGTCTGTTGATGACTGAAAGAGTAATGTTCCTGCACCCATGGGCATAACAGTTGGATCAACATGTAAATATGGTGGACTCATGGGAACTCAACCAGCCCTGTGAAGACTGCTGGATGCATCTCGATCAACTCTTCTTTGGTGGCTGGTGATGTTGTTATGAGCACCACAATCCTCCTCAGCAGCTGCAGACCTTCACTTCACTCGGATCATGGTCGCATGTCTGACTGCTGTTTGGCACTGTTGTTGTAGGGTGTAGCTGAATGGGACAAGGCATCTGCTGGGCAAGTGGGTAAAGGTAGCACGTTTGCTTCAGCACCTGTGTCGAACTTGGATTTTTGCCTTTGGGCCTACTGCACGCACTTCAGCACTCTCTACAATGCCAATGTACTGGGAATCCACTTCACTCTCTATGTTGTTCACAGCCTTTTTACTAAAAGTGCTGTTGTTGGCGCTGGCCTCTCAACATACTTTGCACAAATGGTTGCCTTTCCCACATTTGTGGCACACTGCTCCATAGGCTGCTCCGTTCATGCTCGAAAACCTTCCAATGGCTGAATTACAACAATACTGCTAGGATGAGTGGGCCAAAATTCCTCCACAGCACTGTAAAACATTTAAATGTGACAAACATGCAAACAAATAAGAAATCAGGAAAGGGGAAACACTTTTTCACGACACTGTATATACCAGCTTGTCTCTCAGCATAATGTTTTCACTTGGACCAAACTCATATTCTTTGCTCTTTTATCGCAATTCTGTGATGAATCTGTCCACGAAAGTCCCTTCCATCATTGAATGTGACCAATTTGTGCTGCTCAAACACGACTGTGTGAACATCCTCCATCATCTCATTCTCATCATCAATCTGGCTCATGGTCTGTTGCCTCCTCACCGATGGTGTGAAGCAGAATGTCAATTTTAACATCCTCATCTTTGGCACAGACACCCGCAGCGATCACGTACAGCCAAAAGGCTTTTCCTATCTGTGCATGTTTTCTGCTAGGCCGCTGGTGAGTATCAGTGCTGACGCTTGTTTGAACTGCTCCATATTTCCACTACTACATGTCAGCACATGATGTTGCTACTCATCAGTTAGCTATCTCACCTGATGTATGCTGAAGTATCCTTTTGGATCTCTGGAATGCTCCCTTTCTGGGATGTCCTGTTTAATCTTAGGAGGACCTGAATCCTTAATAGGATTAGCCTTTAGGACTACTTGGCCATGGACTTCATTATCAGTGGACTACTGAATAATATACTAAAATAAAAATGTTCATTATATTATTCCATTAAATATTTTGAAACTTGGATTTTGTACATATAATCCTGTGATACAGTAAACATAGTATTCCCAACTGATGAGCTAGTTAATAAAGACTGATCATCCGGGGACTAATGTATTGGTTAATCACCATTACAAGGTTAATCTACCAATTGATTAATCAAATCAAATCACCTTTACCCTTAAAATACATGTTGTTGTTGTAGTTGTGTGTGCTGCATGTACAGTTTGATTTACTATGAATATTAGTGCTTCCGGTCATATTCAATATTTGTGATTGAATACTGTAAAAATTTTACAAAAGAATTACATTTAATTTCTGCAAGTCTTACAAAATCATATGGCAGTTCCATGGTTTACATTAAATAAATATGTACTGACCACTGAGACCCATATGTAGTAAATCCATAATGCTATTAAAGGCGAAAGTTTTTTTCAGCTTTATATTTCAGAGCACTGCTGTAGTGATGCAACTAAACCCTAATTAACATGTTTTTGGAGGTTTATCCCATGGTCTTAAAGAACTACCAGACTGGTCTTGGAAACTGTATAAAAAGTAAAGTAAAGTAACTAACATATAGGTATAGGGTACTGTATTAAACAGTTTAATTACTAACAATGCTTTCACTTTTTCAAAGTAGAAGGGTCTATATACAGAGGAAGGTTTTTGGCTGTTAGTGTTAAGATGTTAGGAAAATAGGACTGAATGTAAACCACTTGGAACTCTTCAAAAGGTTCTCAATAAAAATGCCCTGCAAGGCTGTTAAGAGTTTTTGTGTGTATTCCCGCTCTATGTAAATGGTCATAGCTGGCCTTGTTGTATGGAGGAGATTATGTTGTGTCCCCACAAGCAAAAACCTTTAAATTATTTGAGACCTTGAATGTACATTTGATCTGTGGCCTCATATAACGCATACGCACATATGTGTACACACCCAGATTCCCCACATTCAAACAATATCCATGTGCTCTGGCTTTGGCTGGGGTGTGTCAGCCTGAGGTGTCTTTAGTCAATAGTTCCCCTGGGGGAGTACAGAGCTTTAAAGATGACCTAGTTCCACTGATTAACATCAGCAGAAGGCCTGTTCTATCACTGCTTTGTATGTGTGTCTTCTATCAGTGCTTTGTGCCTGGGCATCGAACTGTGCCATGGACTCAGCCATAGCCCAATTGAGCTTGTGTAATGAAGCTCAACATACACAAGCACACACAAAAACACAGACAGGCAATACTGGCCATATAACAGACTTTTATTAAACTTCTGTTTATTAAACATTTGAACAAAGTATGGTTGGTGTAATTCATTTACCAAAACAGCATAATGATGACAAGGCAATATTTGACAGAAAGGAAATTATGTAATGGAGGCTCTGTGTCATTAAAATACTGCAGACTGAACACCGCTTCACTCTCACCTAAAATGGCTGCTGAAGAGGTCTGTGGCACAGTATGGAACAGTGACTTTCATGGGAAAGTAATACATGCAGGTTGGCAAAAAGCCTAGTTGTTAGAGCACCTGAACAGTAACCAAAAGGTTTCTAGATCAAATCCCAAGCCAGCAAAGGGGGAAACATTTATTGCTTTGTCCTTGAGCAAGTTAGTTAACCCAAATTGCTCCCCGGCTGTCCAATGTGGCAGCCCTTTTAAAGAAACATATCGGTTGAACCTGTTGTTCAATTGACAACTAAAATAATTTGTAGGAACATGCATAAATAGAGGCAGATATTGTCCAATGCCTAGCTTGATGAAAATAAGCCAACTGTATTCATAGTTTTCATTTTAGTTTCTTGTTTTAAAACAGGAATTCATGGCAAATGAGCAATAGAAAATAAAAAAGGCAAGAGGTACAGAAGGGCATAAAAATTAAAAAAATCACTGTACAACAGCAAAAGACACTGTTAAAGTCAAGAAAAAGATTTTTGGAGCTTACATGACTGTTCTGTTACTAACTACACAAGTATCATATGATCCTATTAATTTCAAAGGGCAACATTCAATAATACATACAATAGCACACCCATAGACACATCCAATCAGTTATAAATACTCAATCACCTAATCACACTTAATCAAAACAAGAAGTAAAAACAGATATGAAGTCCAGCTTCACTCTCTGTTCTTAAACAACAGTTCCCTTTGGAGATCATGCATAAATGTCTTGGAGGTTGACCTTTGATCCTTTAAAGAGTATTCTGATTAGGTCTCTTACAGAGAGTGCAGGTACAGAGCCTGAAAGCCAAGAAGAGAACACAGCAAAAGGGTCACAAACAGGGGACCGGGTATCAGTTCATACCAAAAGTCCCCAAACAAAAAGGAATGCATGTTTTACATTCCAAACCCATTCCTTTTTTCATCAAGTGTCTAAGCAGAAGGAACAAAGGGATACAAAAAAGAAATAGATGAAGAGCGAGCACTGCTGTAGCCAGGGGCTCCAAATCTCCATTTGGACAGACTCTGGAAGCTGACAAGTCAAGCATCGGCTTCAGATCCAACCTCTTCTTATAGAAAGGCCTATGTTTTTTTTGCAGTCTCTCTGGGTTTTGCTCCTCCCAGTCTGGTCTCCCCCTTATTGTCCAGAGAAAAGGGGGGGTAGAGGGATCAGTCTTTGTGTTTATTACTGCAGCAATTCACTTCTCGCTGACTGGGTCTTGAAGCCCCTGCTGGCCTCTGCCTGTGTCTCTTATAGCTGCAGCCCTCTACTGGTGGCCAAGGGTTTCAGCTTGATGACCCACTCACCTCCAGGGTTGCTGTTGTACAAGTCCAGGAGATGGGTCTCTGGGTCTAGACAGTGTTCACCTATGGTAAAGACCAGAAACACAAAGTCAGTACATAGGACCACATCATTTCACCCTTATATATACACAGGCTCATTCACTGAGATTGAAACTCATCAGAAAGACAATGGTTAAAAGACTGTTTAAACTGAAACTTGTTTTTTCATTGTTTTATTGACAAAAATGGTGCAAGTGTGTGAATAGGAGAGGTGCCGAAAAAATCCCCATTGTTTATCAATGGCCTGTAAATGTTTGGGAGTGTGAGAGCACAGTATAGAGTAGCACAGTAGCTACATGTGTAAGCGTTTGTCTCCTCCAATAACTGCATATGGAAATCAATTGGTCATTCTCTCTCCCTCAACTTGAATTTCAAGGGCATTATTGGAATGGAAAACATGTGTTAACATGGCAAAAACAGTTGAAAATATATAACAGGTGTGACAGTTCCCTCCATCTCATTCATTGCATAGGACCTGGACAAGGTAATCAGTCCAACGACCAGAAAGACATGCTAAAGTCAGAGTCACTCATGCAACTTAACACGGATTTCAGGCTGAACAGAGTCTGGAGGCCAGTGGGACTTACCGATGTTTCCACCCACTTCATAGATGGCACAGTCGGGGTAGGTCACCGAACCATTTACTGAACCATTCCTGTGATAAAAAAAGACCGACGCACATGCAATTAGCCATGCTATTTATTCAGCACTTTCTGTTAACTTGAGCATTTGCAAATTCCGCTTGGTGAATGTCAATGCAGTATTATTAAATGGGCGCGTTAATGCAGCAGTCCCACAGCTTTCCCAGGTCCTATGTTTAGAGGTTGTGAGAAAGCATGCCTTTTCCTGATAATGCATGTGTATTATAGTTCTATACTTTTGTCAAAGAACACAACACTGAGGAATGGTGCTTTGCTACTTGTGAATACTCCCTCACAACCTGATACATGTGAATACTCCCTCACAACCTGATATGTGTAAATATGCCCTCACAACCTGATATGGGTGAATACATCCCCACAAACTGATACGGGTGAATACTCCCTCACAACCTGATACGTGTAAATACTCCCTGACAACCTGATACATGTGAATACTCCCTCACAACCTGATACATGTGAATACTCCCTCACAACCTGATACGTGTAAATATGCCCTCACAACCTGATACGGGTGAATACACCCTCACAACCTGATACGGGTGAATACACCCTCACAACCTGATACGGGTGAATACACCCTCACAACCTGATACGGGTGAATACACCCTCACAAACTGATACGTGTGAATACACCCTCACAACCTGATACGTGTAAATACTCCCTCACAACCTGATACATGTGAATACTCCCTCACAACCTGATATGTGTGTTCAGCCAAGAAATCAAAGGGACATTATACCAGACCATACAATGTTAGGATATAATACACATATATGATTGGAAGATGACCAGATTGTGAAGTGGAAAGTAAGGATGTGCTTTTGTGGAGGGGAAAGTAAGAGTTTTGGTCTAATATGAATATATTGTTCCATACAAAGACATTTGGAAACAAGAAACCAGGCAAGCTTAGTTCAGGCGGCCCACAATAGTTTAGTGTTGCCCTCTCAGGATTCAAACCCTGGCCGCCTACGTGGAATGCTGTGTCATGAACTACAACACCACAGAGCTGTACATTTGATGGGTGTCAGTATAGCCTCTTGTGTCTACCCTGAACAAATTCTCTTTTGCCACTGGCTATTTCGACAGCTAATATTCATAAAACTTGAGCAACTGCTTGCGAGACTGAAGATGAACTTTTCCATGCCAGAAACAGTCACAATATTACCGTATCAAGTTTTAGTTAAGGTTTACTATGACGTAACTACTGTATGTTGTAGCCATCCTTGGTCAGCTGACATACTCAGGAAAACTATCAGGGTCTTAATACTTAATACATTTCATTGAATGAGTGTAGCTTTAATGTACCGCTTCAGCAGGTCCTTGATGTTTTCAGAGCTTTGGAGATGCCTGTGGAACTGAGCCAGCAGGTCAGATGCTCTGGAGTTGATGTTAACCTGAATTTCCATGGTGCTGCTCATCAACTCTGCCACCTGGATCTTCACTGTACGACATGGCTGGGGTGTGGAGGAACAGTGAGTTTACTCTGCATAATAGTCTATTTGCATAATGTAGCAGAGTTTTTCCACCTGAAGACTTAAAATATTGTAGTTATACAAATCCTTTATACAGATAGTGCAATGTTTGTATGTATAAACTTTATATTTACAGTGGACTGTACAAACACCACCTTATAAACAAAGCTAGGCTAGTTAAGAATTTACCTCAGATGATTTCTTGTCAGGCTTTTCCTTGCTGTCCTGGTGTATTTTCCTCAGAAGGTTCTTGATGCGCCGGTCGTAGAACTGGTACCTCCGGTTACTATTCTCATTCAGTTTACGCACCTGGCTCATCAGGAAGTTCGGGATCTGTGAAGAATTAAGTTATTTTGCGAATTCAGTGGTGTGAAGGCATTTTGTTCACAGTGAAAGTTGTGCGAATGAATCTACTACCCATCTCAGCTGCTAATCAGGATCAGTGAATAAAAAATAATTTAAAGTTGTTTTGTCTGTGTATGCTAGTAGTGCAAGGATGCCTTCAATTTACCATCCAGAGAAAGTCCTGGTAGCGAATGAGGAGCCTCATGATGTCAGCAGCCTTCTCGGCCTGTCCCTTCTCCACCCCCGGACCCTCATCGGTGAGGCGGGACGGCACAGCCTTGTGGAGGAACAGATTTGGGGCCATGATGGTGGAAACGGCCCACAGGTTCATACGGTTCTTCCTTTCCCTAGAAACCACCTTACTCAGGAACTCCAGCAAATTCTATGAAAATTAAGATTTGGTTGCTGCTGAGACTGATATGGTTGACTTGAGTGGTGATAAAGACATGATGCACTTTTGCTAATAAAGAAAACAATGTTCATTCATTATTTAATCCATTAAGGCAGGAGCATACAATTACCCATTATTCGAATGGCAGCTAAAAGGTGTCTAGTTATGTGAAGCTTTAACTACAAGCTTAGTTAAAGCTTAAAAGAGCATTAATTGGAATGCTCTTTTAGTGGCAGAATGGTGCATACCTCGATTTCCTGCACTGACCAGTCAGAAAATGTATTCATGCATTGTTTGGATAAAAGGGTCTGCTAAATGGACAATAGAGTATATGCCATCAGAATAGCTCATGACTTTGCTTCACAGACGTTTTGTAAAATGTAGAGGTTTAAAATGTGCATGAGATGTTAAGTACATGCTACCTCAGTGAAAAAAAATATAGAAATGCTCCAGCGCTTTTGTTAAATTTTAGCTTTCAATGTAGTGCAAATCAACCAAATTAGGTTTTTGTGTAGTATATAATCAAATTTGTATCATATATCACTTCTTATAATATAATTAGCTATTCTTATGACCCTGGATAAAATCTTTAAGGCTTCTACCTACTACTTTTCAGTAAGTACCAATTCAAATCCATTCTCTGGTACAGCGCATGCAATTACAATGAATTCATATGGAGTTAACTGTTTGAACAGACTAGCTTTGTCAGTTAAAATAGCTTTGTCAGTTATCAATATATGAACATACCTTAAGTGTGTTTCTGTTAGGGTCAGGTAAAAGAAGAATGAGAAGGTTCAAGACATGTAGCTTCTGTTTCAGTTCAGAGATATCTAGATAGGAGAGGACAGAGAATTATCATCACAATGCTATTTCTGGAGAGTATACAGTGGATGAGGTTTGAATAAACAAAACAAAAAGTAACGTTTATTGGAAGAAGACAGAAAACTGTGAACAGAACTGTCCACAGCTTCCAGCACACATTCTGTCGGCAATGTTTAGAATCCAGCCAAATGCCATTTGACTTAACCTCAACATTTTCCCACTGTCATCCTCTATCAGTTTTCATCAGCACCAAAAAAATAAGGAGAATGATATTTTTTACTGCCAAAGAAAGCTGTTGTCTTGTCCTATACTAAAATGGGTGGTAAAAACACATAAAAATTGAAAGAATAAGCTTTCCAATCAGTTATTATTATTCAAATTAGTAACAGGTTACAATTATAATTATAATATTTTTTTTAGGACTAATATGCACCCACATGGTTCCTACACATGAAAACCCCTTTAACATATTGTAAACAAAATGACTTTTGTTACCAATATGTTCCAATTATTAAGTAGCAAGTATTGGGAATTACTGGACATTTACAATGATCAGATCTTTAAAGCTTAATGTTGTGAGACAGGAATGGTGGGAAGGATGAACTCATGTTTCATCAACTAATGCAAGAAGTCTAAATGTCATGTTATGAAAAAGCAGGACACAAGCGTAGAGTTACACAAACAGAAATGTTTTATTGAAAAGCATGTTGTTTTTGCTATGTTTTATCCTGCACCTGACAAATTGGATGTGCATGTTTACACCTTTCTACAGTAACTGATGAATTACCATGTGTTGGTGGACATGGATGTTAGTTGATGGAGTAGATGTTAGTTGATGTATGTGACTGAGATTCCATGACAGCAACAAGAAGGTTAAATCGTTATTTTCTGCTTGAGCCAGCTCACCCCTGACAGCACTAAATGTGTTTAGGTGCTCGACGGTGAGCAGTGGAGACGGAAGTTCTCTGATGAACTTCTTCAGAAGGGCTGCAGCGTCATTCGGACTGACTTCGTCCCAGCTGAACTCTCCAGAGTAGAATTTCTGCTCCAGGTCCTGCTGCAGTTTCTGATAAAACCATGTGACATAACAGACAAGATTCAGTAAAGAGTAGGTACATTTCTCTGAGCATATAACTTGTCCTTTTACATGAACAATGTGAATTTTCCAAGGTAGTCTAGCCACCAACAACAAGTGATCCTTTGAGGGTGATATGTAATAGTGCAATAATCTTCCAAAAACATATGGGCATCCTGTGAATTGGGTTGAAATTCAGCAGCTGAATTTCAACCCAAATTCATTCAATGAAAAGCTCTTGTCGGGTTGGAATTCCTGTTTATTAGACACATTTATTTCAATCATAGTAGGCATAGCGTTGATGCCTAACAATGTATTGTAAGGATGAGCAATGTCATGCAATAACCTCTGTGTGATAACCAAATATCATGTAGTTCATCATCATGTGATAAACAAATCTCACCTTGATTCTGGACTGAGAGCCTGGAACCCGCAGAATGCCTTCTGAGTCCACTCCTTTCTTTTCCAGGAAAGAAAGCAGCTAGAGGAAAGACAAAAAGAGAGAAACCTCAGAACACCAATATGGAAAATTATGTAATGAAATATAACTCCTGTATTCCAAATGTATTCCAAAGAAATTCCAGTCAAAATCCAATTGTTTGCACATTTGTTGTATTAGTTATCCGTATCCTGAAAATGCATAAAAAATATGTATTCAAAGTATGTTTTTTCTGGAGAAGTTCTAGTCACACATTTTTAATATAGGTACTAGAAATGGATGTAGATGTTTAGCTTACTGCCTGGAGGATGAGAGGAGTGCTGGCAGTTGGCTTGACCTTTTGATCGTTTTCCAGTAGCGTGGCCAGGGGAACCCCAAACAAGGCGCTCTCTGAGAATTTGATCGAGTGTGTGGGGTTAGCAGGGCAGTCTATACCACATACACATCTCCCAGGGTTTGTGTTTTTTAGCAGTGACAGGAGATGCGTGTGATTTTGTGTTACGGGGAGCTGTAATACCCGATATCTTCCTCTTGGGGGCTTTGTGCCTCTTCATGTCAAGCTCCAGAAGGTCACAGAGTGCTGTCATATCAATGAGGGCCAGCTGACGAACCTTCTTCATATCCTGGTTGGACAGGTCCTGGGTACGAGTCACACCCAGACGACACTGTGGGCAGATTACTCTCTGTATGGGGGGCAGACAGAAACCATACTTGTTTTCTGTTGGCAAGATTTTTTTTCAAATACATTTGATTCAAAATACATTTTATGCCATGTATATTCAGAATATGTGTTGTCAGAAAGGAATAACAGAACATAACAGTTTCTAAAAACAGTTTCTAAAAGCAAAAGATTTCACCTTAATAAGAAGTGGCAAAATTCTCCTAAAGTCTCTTTGTACAATATGTACATACAATAATACTTTCATTCTGAGCTCTTAACACTGTTGTATAATATACTGTACATGGGGAGTGTGGCAAAGAGGTTGTTCTTGTGTGGTTCGGTTGGTAAAGAATGATGCTTGCAATGCCCAGGCTTGTAGATAAAAATTTTACAGAGGACAAGCAAGAAACAAAAAGGTATGCACTCACTGCAGTAATCCCTACTGGGTTAGAGCATTTATGAACATAGCAAAGCTATGTTAAGTAAATGCTGATCCTAGATTTGTGACAAGGGGCAATCACTGCCATTAGCACTAAGAGAAAAAAAGAGGCAGGGATGGAGCTGAGTGAGAGAAGGTCTTACAGGCAGTGTACCATCCTCCTTCCTCTTCGGGCCGTTGTTCTTTATCTGAGGCAGCTTGGCCTGTTTTAACAAAATGGCGGCCTGTTCACAGTAGGCCATGTCTGTGATGAATATCTCCTCTTTAAGAGCTCCTCCTTGCTGCTGGTCCTCTGGCAAACACAAATAACCACATGTTAAAAATTATTTCCAACATTTTAATGTTGTCAAAAGGGTGCAACTTCTAACCCTGAAAAGTTATCAAGAGGGATCAACCAATTATTAATGAATAATTAAGTATATTTAATTATGTATATTTTTCATTTATCTTCTTGCTATATTTTTGCTGTGTATATATTTTTCTTCTTACTTCTCACTACATAGTTGTAGTGTGCTATTCCACAATTCATGAGCTTATTGTACTCATATGTATCTACAATATTGAATAACACTACCCAGATTGCTGCTAGTTTACAGTATTATATATTTTTAAACTGCTGCAAGTGTACAGTGTTATGCATATTGTTGCTTTCTTTTTTTGGTCTGGCTATGTTTTTGCTTATTTACGCTTCTACTTAACTCTCGCTATGTAGTTGTCAGGTGCCATGTCACAAGAATTTCATTGTGCAGCATGATGCTGTGTTGTTTGTTAAACTTGAATGTAACCATATATAACCAATTATGACCACTTCACATAGACATAGCCTCAAAGTATGCTGGAACAGATGCTGTGATGGCATTGTAAACAGATCTCTTTCCATCTCTATGAATACGCCTTATAGTTGTTCTAATTCAGCTATTTGATGTGGTCAAACACAAGCAAACGTCTTCTCCGTGCATGCTGAACTGAAAAGGTGATCTTAAATTGAATAGCCTGTTATGGCAAGCAAGGTAAGCCAGTCAGTGGAGTTAGAGTTCCAAATGAATCAATTACCACAGGAGAAGCAACCACTCATGTCCCTATCTTATATATTTTTAAGTTTTCTGTATATGACCGTAAATGTGGAGGTAGTTAGTACCTTGTACTGGGATCTTGTGGCTTGTCTCCATGATTTCTTCTGATATAGATGCTATAGCTTCTACATGCTCAGACTCTGGTAGAGGTGCCTGCATGTGAAGAAGAATTCAATCAGATGTCAATGACACGCTACAGTAACAATTGATGGTGGTGGGGGAGGGGATGGTTGTGGCTAACAGCTATAAAAGTACCATTTCTAGAGAGAATAATAAACAAAAGCATTATGCCAATCCAATTTCAACTTGGGTCCTAACTGTCTCTGCATATTTTCGCTGTCAGGGGAATAGGAACAGAGAAAGAGAAAAGGTATTTTCTTGTGTTACAGAACTGATATCATCAAAGGAAGAGCAGTGGTACTCCTATCTTGGGGCTGCTGCGAGACACAGAGAACAAAGAATGGCCTTTGTACACAATTTCCTTTTAGTCAGATAGGTCATCCGTCTTTCCTAATAGAGACAGTTACAACTCCTTCCACACCGGTGAGCATAGACACCAGAAAAATGAATGAACAAGATTCATTAACAACATTCTTCTTCTCTGTTAACCTTTCCTTGAATGTCAACTTGACAGAGCAGTGGCTTGCTTGTGGTATAATCAAAAAGAAAAATGTGTTTAAAAATTGAATAATTAATAGTTAACAAACAATGTATGTATGTGATTATTGGGTCTAGTTTCTGCTGTGACTGTCCCTGTACAGGAAAAGTATCCGTTTTTTACAGGAAATAGAAGGGCTACATGTACAAAAAGAAATCAGAATATAATCACTGTTGACAACCAATTTCAATGACAACAGCGAATTAGGGGTTGGTCTGACCTGTGCAGTAGAGGGAGATGAGCCGAAGACATCCCTGACATCACGTGGAGCTGGCTTGTTCCTCTTCCTCAGGGACAGCGTGTAGGAGTCCAGCCTCCTCTGGACGGCTGCGGCCTGTGTACGGGTCAGAGTGGACAGCAGGATAGCCTGGTCAACATCCTGGTCCTCACTGTCTGCGCCTTTGTCTTGGTCTGGTCTCTGCTTCTGCTGTCTTATCAGAGTGGAAAGACCTGCATCCTGCAGCCACTGCTTCTCCTGCTCCCCCTCTGGAACACACAGTAGAGGTTAATGAATATACACATAAACTGTTTAAATCACTGATCAGAACCATCCTCTTAAACCACACATTACATACACTCATGTTCAAAAGTTTGGAGTCACTTAGAAATGTCTTTGTTTTATGAAATATTAAAATAACATCACATTTATCAGAAATACATTGTAGACATTGTAAATGTTATAAACCCATATCTAACCCTAACTATTCTAGCTGGAAACGGCTGATTTCTTATGGAACATCAACATAGAGTTAAAGAGGCCCATTATCAGCAACCATCAGTCCTTTGTTCCAATGGCACATTGTGTTTGCAAATCAAAGTTCATCATTTTAAAAGCCTAACTGATCATGACAAAACCCTTTTGGAATTATGTTAGCACCACGGAAAAAGAATGCAATAAAAAGAGACTTAAGCTTTTACCATACTGTTCACACTCCCCCATCTTACTCTTTCAAAATGTATGCTAGTTTAAGTTTTTTATGTATATTAATGACATACCTGCCATATCTATTATATTCAGTACTACTACCAATATTGCTGCTAGTTTAGATTACTCTTTTAAACTGCTGCTATGTACAGTGTTCTGTATAATATTGATTTATCCTCATGCTATATTTTAGCTGTGTGTACATTTAATTCTTATATTCTCAGTACATTGTTTTAGTGTGCTATGCCACCATTCATAAGCTTATGGCACTCATATGTATCTATAATATTCAGTACCTTTACCAACTGCTGCTTGTTTTTCACTGTTATGTACATATATTAATGTCATACTTGCCATATCTGCTACTATATCAATAATACTACCCAGATGGTTGCTAATTTACCGTACTCTTTTTAAAACTGTGGTTAGTGTACAGTGTTATGTATTTTGTTGCTTTATTTTATTATAATTTTTTGTCTAGCTCTATTTTTACTTATATCAACTCTCACTACATAGTTGTCGGGTGCCATGACACAAGAACATAATTTGCAGGATGACGCTGTGTTGTTTGGAGCATTTGACAAATAAACCTTGAAACATGAACTTTCTTCTGAAGATTTTTCTGAAAAATTAAGGTTATTCCATATGAGAAATGGCAAAGGAACTGAAGAACTCGTACAACGCTGTTTACTACTCCCTTCACAGAAGTTCCCATCAAGCCAATCAAACTTGTAGGAGGTTCTTCAGGGAGCATGGGGTGAAATCTCAGATTACCTCAACAAATTGACAACTACAATGCCGAAGGTCTGCAAGACTGTAATTGCTGCAAATAGAGGATTCTTTGACGAAAGCAACGCTTGAAGAGGACAATTATTATTTAAATAAGCAATATTTATTTCTAACCTAGTCAATAACTATATTTCCTATTCATTTTGCAATATTTTCTATTAGAACTAATTTCATGTATATTTTCATAGAAAACACAGTGACCCCACACTTTCGAATGGTGTGCATTGGAGTTTCACGTTACAACACATATTTGAGCCAGTGAAACTCTTATGTTCACAACACACTAAAAAGTAATTAATATGAATACACTATTCATAATTATATAATATAATACACATCAATCTACACATGCTGGAAATATTAGCAGTCATTGCAATGCATCTAAAATAGTAAACTTGTTCGCATGCATTAATGCTGGTTTCTGCATGTAAACGTGCATATTTTGCCATTACTCTGACTTTCATGAATTATCAAGTAACCTATGTTCAGTGTGTAGCTGACATCAATGGTTTGATGCAATCCAATAGCCAGTTGCCTCTTTTTAGAACAGGACGACAGCCACACACAGGTAATAGTCTGACTGACTGACACCATCCCTACAGTTCTGTGTTTACCTTCAGAGTGCCGGGAATCTCGTCTGGCACTGTCAGTATCAAGGTCAGTGTATCCGCTGCCCTGGCTGCGGATGGTCTCCACCTCGCTCCAGAAGGACTCCAGACACAGTTTGTCAGGGTGCTGCTGCTGTGTCTGTTCCAGCTGGGCCAATGTACTGTCCTCCTGTGTGTGTACAGCTGCAGCTTGGTCCTGGTAGCTTGGCCCGGCCCAGGGCTTTCCGTTCATCTCGGTGGAACTCAGGCTCCTGACAACCAGACAGACAAAAGATGCAAAAAGAAATTATTTTACATAAACAGAGAAGAGGGAGACAGAGGGATATCCACATTCTAAAGAGATGGAGACAAAAGCTGGAGGAGGGACTCTGGGAGGGAGGGCCTGAGGGAGAGAGGGAGAGCCTGGACCGGACACAAAGACTCAGGTTTCCATTGTTCTAAATAATACTGGTCTGTAGGTGTGATACATCGTGTAATCACTAGATGTCACTGTAGATTTGAGTTTCAACCAAGCTTCTCTTGCCATATAATACAGTCTGGTGACATTAAATGAAAAACCTGAATCAATGAGAGGCTCTGTTAAGCTGTGGGAGGGCATTTTCCTGGCATGGTTTGCTACTTTTTGAATTAGAGGGACGGGTCACTGCAAATCATTACCAAGTTATACTGAGTGATCACCTTTATCCTACAGCGAAACATTTCTATCCTGATGGGAGGTCAATGAATGGTTTAATGAGTATGAAAATTATGTGGATCATATGCTATGGCTTTCATAGTCAACAGATCTCAACCCAGTTGAACCCTTGGGGAGAATTTGGACCGACGTGTTAGACAGCACTTTCCACCACCATCATCAAAACACCAAATGAGGGAATACTTGTAGGAAGAATGGTGTTCTATCCCTCCAGTAGAGTTCCAGAGATATGTAGAATCTATGCCACGGCATAGAGAAGCCATTCCGGCGGTTTTTGGTTACCCAGCACCTTACAGAGACACTGCATGTCGTTTTTTCCTATAATTTGTCACCCGTCTGTATTTATCTTAATCCGATGGCATCCTCCACTTATTGACATTACATAATGTCTATTGATTACATACATTTATATACATGGTAGTTGTAATTAATGCCAAAGCTATATATTCAATCTATTATTAACCCAGTGATTCAGAGATGAATTCCATGATTAATAATAGGGCCAGAAATTCCAGTCTGATCTTCATATTTGCAATGTAGCCGATAAGTACTTATTATTAGTCTGCAGTTACACAGAGCCCCAGGCGACTTCATAATGACTACACTGAATATCTTTACTGTCAGCTGGAAGTAAGTTGTTGACTCACATGATCTGAGTGGAATGTAATGTCTTTAAAACTCACTTGACCAGTCAGCAAAGAAAAATCTCTGAGATTCCTATGCCCATGATATCATATCTGTATGTCATTTTGATATTTTTTGGAGATCATGACTTTAACTTATTTTACGGTGTTTGTCATTCATTTAACAGATAGTCTTAATATCAAGTCCCGCTTAAAGACTTGTCAAATAGGGCCAGATACCAAAGCAGTTTTGTTTCTTGTCATGATACTCAACTCTTGATACCATCAAAATCAATCCTTTGACATGCTAAACTACTTTTGTGATTACGCCGCCTATACAGCAAGGCCACAAGGGAGGATCGACTCGTGTTGCTAGTTTCTGTAAACCTGTTCAAAAAGGTTCTTATAATAATGTTGAAGTAGAAGAGGCTCACAGTTCTTAAAAAAAGGGTATTTATCAAGTTGGTCTAAGTATACAGTCAAAACTGTCCCAAAACAAGTCTACCAAATGTCTTATCAACTTACTCCTACTCAAAAAAGTACTCAGACTCATTAATTTTTAAGACGGACTATTTCACAGATTAAAGAAAGTTCCTAAAATCACACCGGTTATAGAACATTGATAAAAAAAGGTCTGGTATTATCCCTCACAACTCTAAGATTGATTATTATTGCTCACATAACCTTCCAGACATCGTCCTATTAAGAGAATCAAGTCTCAAATGAACATGCATTACACACATATACACACACGCACCCAACAAACACAAAATGACTCACTCAACCTGACAACCTGTTCCCTCCCCATCTGTGGCCTACAAAAATAGGTACACAACCCTTTTTAACATGAACAGCACATACAGACAAAAAAGCTAGCATACACCATCAGCAAATGTAGCTTCCAGTCAACCATAAGGAAACTAGTGTAGATTTATTCTAACCTGTGTTGATATGTGTGATGGTGAGGTGACGGACAGCTCCGTCATCTCCCGCTTTTCCCAGTTTCTAGTGATTCACAAACTCACCCCGGACTAATTTCATTGTCTTGTCTCCATTAATCACTCACACCAAGTCCCAATTAAGTCATCAGTATGTGTTTAAATGTTTCTCCTCTGCCCCTCTCACTTGTTGATTATTTGTCCTGTCTCTGTATGTTTCACGTCAGTGGTGAGTGTCTCGTCTCATCTCGTTTTGTTTATACCTTTACTTTATTTCAGTTTGTATGTGTTTTGTGTTTATTTCCATACAAAAATACTACATTCAATGCCACTCTGCCTGCGCCTGGTTCCTCCTCTCCACCACTACACTGCCATGACAATAGGTAGTCATTCATACTCAGATTTCTTGCAAATTATTTCAACACGGTATCACATTTGAAATGTCTTTATCTTAATTTTATCATCTGTGTGTAATGTTTACTGATTTTTTTATGCTTATTTGTATTTGTATTTGAGTATCTTTTCTATTTCAAAATGTAAATACAAATTATTGTTAACTGTCTTCGTCAGGGACAGAACTGCATATTTTTGCATTTGATCAGCCAGACTTTTGTTTACTTTTCAGATTCTCAAATTATTAGGCAACCCAATAAAGCTCTTTAAATTAAATTAAGAGCAAATTTGTTTGGTAGAGTGGGCCCATGTATTCTATGTACAAGAATTAACATAGACATCACGGTACACCCAAAATGTTTGTCATGCCTATGATCTCACATAGAGACTGTGCCTTAACTGAGTAGAAAACCGCTCAGTTGAGTCTAGTGGACAAACATACCTGTCGGTAACATGGGAGCTTGATTTGGATTGCAGACCCCTGACAGGGCTGTGGATCAGGCGGAGCTTGAGTCTGTTCAGCCGTGTGTGAGGTAAAACCTTTCTGCTGGTGGTGCTGGTGAAAGGAGCAAACCTGCACACTGGCTCCTCTCTGCCTCCCATGCCCTCCTGCTTGACAAAATGTATCCAACAGTGGAATTAACTTTATTTTACCGTTCTAGATAATACTACAGCAATAAATCTTTTCTTCCCAACTTTAGTAAAAAATTTGTCAGTGCTCCAGGGCTTCTGCTGGCTGAATGCTCTGAGTTACGTGGATTGGACTGAAGAAAGAATGTGTGAGCAGTGGAGACTATGGTTCCACACCATGTCAGTCGTCAACACCCAGCTAGCAGTCCCCTCCCTCTGAAGACACTCTGGAACTGATTCCTGTATCACCACTTATACAGGCAAAGAGTGGATTAGCAACAGTGCTGCCCTACATATACATCCCCGCCCACCAAAACACACACACACACACACACACACACACACAAACACAAATTCCTACTTCCTGCATCATAAATCCTCAACTCCACCTCAACATCACAATACATGACTCCACCTAATAGATAACCCAAGTTGCTTAGTTACTGACTTAAAATTCTACTTGCCAACTGTTTGTGTGCATTTCAACTAAGACTTTTTTTCAATATTAAGGTATTAGGTTAAAACAGGCCATCTTTGTACCAAATGAAACCTGCCTGAATGACTACCGCCCTGTAGCACTGACCTCCATCGTCATGAAGTGCTTTCAGCGGCTGCTCAGAACCAACATCTGTTCCACCCTTCCTGGCACCGTGGGCCACTTTCAATTTGCATACCACCCCAATAGAGCTACAGACGATGCCATCGCCCTGATGACTGACACCGTTCTCTCTAACCTGGTGAAAGGCATCACATGCATGAGGATGCTGTTTGAGGACTACTGCTCATCATTCAAAACGAATGTGCCTGCTAAGCTTGTTCCTAAGCTCAGGACCCTGGGACTTAACTCCTCCCTTCGCAATTGGATCCTAGACTTCCTGGAAAGCTGACACCAGATGATAAGAATGGGCAACTTCACGTCCTCTGCACTGTCTCTGAGCATCAGAGCCCCGCAGGGCTGTGTACTCGGTCCCCTCCTGTACTCTCTCTTCTGCATGGCCACGCACAGCTCCAGTCATCCTTAAGATTGCAGATAAGACACCACCATCCTTAGCTCTAACTACATGGTGGCTACATGTTGCCAGGACAATAACATCTCTCTCAACATCTGCAAAACTAAGGAGAAGATTGTGGACTTCAGGAAGTGGCAGAGAGTGAATCACACCCCCATACACATCAATGGAGCTGAAGAGGAGAGAGTCTCCGACTTCAACGGTGTGTCATCAAAGATTAACTCACATGGTCCAGGCAAGCAGACTCGGCAGAAAAAACATCCCTAAAATGCCTATACATCCTGAGGAGACTCAAGAAGTTTGGCATGTCTGCAAAAACTCACACCACTTTTTACAGGTGCACCATTGAGAGCGTCCTTGCAGGCCTGCAGTACCAGACAGCTGCTCCACTGCTGATGACATGGGCCCTCTGGTGGTGAAGTCAGTGGAGCACATTATCATTTGCCATCTCCTCCGTGCAAGGCATCTACCATAATCAATGCCTTAGGAAAGTACGGAACATCAGCCACCCAGACTATTGTCTTTTCACACTGCTGCTGTTTCGTAGAATTTACCAGAGCATTAGGGCAAGTATTTATAGACTCACTGTTTTTTTCCCTCAGGAAAAAATAAGGCTTCTCAACCAGCAACACAGATCTATGATCATATTGATCACATGTACAGTTACGTCTAGAAATTATTGAACACTGACACAAGTTTTTTCCTTTGTTATTTCTTAATCAATTAAGCAGGTAAAAGGTGGGGAGTTGAATCCAGGTGTGGAATTTACATTTGGAAGTTATTGCGGTGAACCCAAATAACCAGCTCTCAATACAAGTGAAACAAGCTATTCTTCTGCTGCAAAAATAATTCCATCAGGGATAGCTGGACCATTAGGAGTGGCCAAATCAACAGTTCAGTACATTCTGAGAAAAAAAGAACACTCTTTGTGAGCTCTGCAACACAAAAAGGCCACGGATGTCCACGGAGGACAACAGTGGTGGATGATCATAGAATCCTTTCCATGGTAAAGAAAAAACCCTTCACAACATCCAACCAAGTGAAGAGCACACTCCACAAGGTAGGCATAACACTATCCAAGGCTACAATAGAGAGAAGACTTCACAAGAGGGTTCACCACAAGGTGCAAACCATTCATAAGCCTCAAGAATAGAAAGGCAAGATTTCCAAAAAACATCTATAAAAAGCCGGCCCAGGTCTGGAACAGGATTATTTGGGCAGATTAAACTAAGATCAAGCTGTACCAGAAAGATGGGAAGAAAAAGTATGGAGAAGGCTTTCAACGGCATGATCCAAAGCATACCACATCATTCATAAAACACTGTGGAGGCAGTGTAATGGCATGGGCATGCACGGCTTCCAATGGCACTGGACTTCTAATGTTTATTGATGATGTGACAGAAGACAGAAGCAGCCAAATGATTCTGAAGTGTATAGGGATATATTGTCTGCTCATATTCAGCCAAATTCAGCAAAGATGATAGGATGGCACTTGACTTTACAGATGGACAATGACCCAAAACAAACTGCAGAAGCAACCCAGGAGTATTTTAAGGCAAATAAGTAGAATATTCTGCAATCACTTGATCTCAATCTGATTGAGCATGCATTTCCCTTGCTGAAGACATAACTTAAGGCATCCCAAGGAGGAAACCCAGTGTTTGGTGATGTTCCATACTTCAAGCAGTCATTGCCTGCAAAGGATTCCTTTCAAAGAATTAAAAAGGAACATTCTATTTATGATTGTGCTAATTTCCCCAATTACATTTGAGCACCTGAAATGAGGAGACTGCTGTGAAAATGGTTGCATTTCAAGGGGTTGAACAAAAAAATATTTTTGTTCAACCCCTTGAAATAAAGCTCAAAGTCTGCACTTCAATTGCATCTGAATCCTTTCATTTCAAACGCATTGCATTTCAAACGACCTAAACGTACATTTCAAAAGCTCTGATGACTTTCTATGCACTCTGAATGTACATTAGCCTTTTTTAATCTATCATTCATAGGCACTATTTTATATTTCTTTCGTATTGTCCATACAACCCTTTTCTACACTCTTTGGAATTGCAGCTAGTTTACATTGTTATGTACACTGTTTTCTATTTTTTGCTTTATATTTTACTTAATGCATCGGCGTAGATGCATGCCATGTCAAAAGAATTTCACTGCCCAGAACAACAATATGTTAAAGTGACAATATTAAAATAGACTTTAACTTGTTTCATCATATATTATCCCGTTGTGAAGTTATAAGCCATCAAAAACACCAAAGGAAGTTGCTACCCAGTTTGAGGGTAATTGTCAAAACTTTAATAAACACAGAAAAAAAACAGAACAGAAGCAATAGCCTACAGTCTTAGTCCAATTCAAATGCAGAGCTTTGCACTAAAAAAAGGCTTTCATTTGTTTTCAAAACCTCAGCAAAACTCAAGCTGTCAATGCATTCCTGTGAAATGAGGGCACATACCGAAGCTGCGTTATTTCAAACATTTCGGTAGGTGCACACTGGACTTGTGGCTCTGTCTGATAGTTGCCTCAGAGCCACATAGCTATGTCACAATGGAATGCCAGACTATCGCATCTCTGTGTCTGTAGTCCATAAGTTGTGCTTTTAAAAAAACAGACAGATCTTCATTATAAATTCTGCATTTTACTTAGTGTATCAGCAGGAATGTGTAAACAGCTCTGGAATTTTTTTGTAAACACCTCTGGAGACCACTGCACCTTTTTCTTTCCTTTCCAAAAGAGTTGAAAAGGAAAGTTTTGAGTGAGGAACAGAAGGGTTCCAGTTAAGAGACCATTGCAAATTGAACGTTTCTGTTCCTCACTCAAAACTTCCCTTTTCAACGTTTTTGGAAAGGAAAGAAAAAGGTGCGTCGTTCTCTTAATTTTTTCCAGAGCTATTTGTGAGTTTGTGTCATTTATGTAAGAGAGGTAACAAAACCAGACAGCTCAGATTCTATTGCTTAATGTCTTCCCAGATTCCCTGTGGTTGGACAGTAACACCAAAAATGTGTTTAACCATTCATTGGAGGACAATGCAACAATCCTCTTTTATATCATGGAATTAAAATATGCACTTTTGTAAAAACTCACAGCCATCTCATGGTGTGTATTCAAAACTATTAATAACGATATCACCATAAAATCATTAATAGCAATCCACATAAGCAATGAGCAAGGTAGGCACTACTGATTCCCCACAGAAGGAAACAGACCCAAACAGGTGGAGGAAGGGGTGTTGGGCGATTAAAGATTAAATAAACAAGTAAGAAATCTGAAATTGTCTTTGGAGCAATCACCGACATCAGCTGATATGTCTCTGACCAATGACCACTCATGTTTCCTGGCAAATCTGGCCAAGATAATTCACAAGCAAACAAGAAAAAAAAACTAGGCAAGCCTAGTTCAGCTGGCCCAGCGGTAGCAGTGACTGTGGTGAGCCGGGGAGGGGGCTTGACTTAATAGCAAGTAGAAATATGTTTTTGGTAATTACCATGTCTTATTATCACAAGAATAGACAAGCATTTTATTGAGATTGCAATGCCATATTGGCAATCCACCACATTCTAGCCAAGTATCATGAATTAGATTCAGTGGGGGACAAGGTGGACGATACTGTCAAAATGTACATGCACTTCATCCTGCAACACCTTGATAATGCAAACAGAATTTTATATCTAACAGCATAATATTATAAAAAAATCCCTGCAACAACATAATATAACAAACAAGCTACTGGTGTTTGTATCCAACTCATCCTCAAAAAGAAATACTATCCTTGCTAGATTCGATACCCGATCTACTGTGTGGTGATTTGCATCTGACTGTAAACCCTATGCAATGTAAAAGTGCATATTTCAGCCACTCAGTCAGACACATTCACTCTTCTTGACCAGCTAAGCTTTCGCAGTCCCAGAAAATAAAGAATTTCATAAGAAAAAAAAGCAAGAATAACAAGATTTCAAATACAAACGTGGGAACAGAATACTTGTGTGGACTGTAGACATTTGCTCTTCTTGGTTCCACTTAAGCGGTCTGGCAAAAAGATCATGGCAAAATCTTTATAACAAATCTACTAACCCTGCTGTCCCAAAGTTAACTAACATCGATAGCAGCTGTAGCCTCTGCATTAGTTGATTGGACCCGGTCCAAACATGACCAAATACAAAAACCGTAACCAGGATATGAGATTTAGTGAGGCCCAACCTTACAAGCTAATTTACTGCACAATTCAAAAACAATACAATATACAAAGCCTTTTGTATAGTGGTCACTTTCGTTAATCACGTACGCCTTTGTATAGTGGTCACTTTCGTTAATCACGTACGCGTCGAGAGTCAAGGAAGAGAGCAATTCAATGTCTTTATTGAATTGTATCACTGCACTTGTAGCCTCATTGTTCGTCAACTTAATATCACTTGTGGAGTTTGCGTATGATGTTCTTTTTATTTAGAAACTTCTAATGCCTCAGTTGAAATAATGTTTTTTTAGGCTATTCAAATGATAAGAGCTTCAGTACAAACACATTCTTGTATTCTTGAAATTCATTATGCATTTAATACATACAAATCCAGTAATTTATAATTTTTTAGACGTATGTAGTTTACTATATTGTTTGATAACAGAAAAGATGAATAGATGCGGTGCCTGGCAGGAGATGCTGCGGAGGAGAATGTATTTGATAATAGGGACAATTAGTATGCTAATGACGCCAAACGATGATAGCTCTAGCGGATACCGGGGGTCGGCAAGACCTGGCGGTTGATCTGCAATATACAAAAAGTGCATTAAAATCTCTTTCCATTTGGTGGAGGACAATAAATAGCCCACATTTAAATAATGTCCTACTCTGAAAGAAAATGATGTCATAGATCTGCTATCCGAAACCTGAGTTATATGAGCAAATTTCCCTCAGACTGGAGGCAAACCGAATGCAGAATTGAGATTCACATGTTATTCATTTGTTTGTGTGTAAAATGCAGTCTGAACACGTAGGATTGATTCCTTTGACAGGTCTTGATTCCTTTGACACAGACCAGCCCCACTCTTCCCCCTGTGGGGTTGAAAGGTGGTGGCACATCTTCTGCGAGAGGAAGATGATATCATTTCCCATGCCTCCTTTGTTTGGCCAACTCTGAGGACTGACTTTTCCGGCTTCATAGAGGGAGTGGCCTTGTGGCTAGGAAGCGTAAAAATGTGAGCAGCTCCAACCCGGAGTTGTGGTTGCTATGGAATCATGACAATAGATCGCTCATTCTCAAAAAAAGAGCATCACCACAGAACAAGCATATATAAAAGCAAAGTATAGCTTTGGGACATTTTACAGTTTCAAGACAATATTTAAATACATTTCCATTTTACTCAAGGTCCGAACCTAGGGGACCTTATATGTAGTTACACCTCGCTACTTACCTATGTAAAAGTTGTTAAACATTTTTGTTTTGTTTCTATCCATCTTTAGGTATAGCTTTGATCTGGCCACCTTTGCCAGTTAAAAACATGATTTTGTATTGATTACTATATTTTTGTTAGAGGAGAACATCATTTTCATGAAACCGCAAAGGGCAAGCAGCAACTGAGTTGATGCAGAGTGGCATGGAAAAACTATCTAGTTATTTTAAATGTTTCCCCCTCAAAGATTTCAGTTTGTTTTTCAACTGAATTGTTCACATTTTAGGTCACATTTAAAGTGGATAAATTGCTATTAACCACAATGAGGGTTAGAACAAATCAGGTCTAATCTTGTTCAAAGGCATTTTAGAACCGTTGCCTCGTTTATAATTATTTTGGATTATACTTTTGCAATCCTTTTTGTGATGTGGATCAAAATGACCGTCACAATCTATGATGTAATTTTTTGGCCACTAAAGTTTCCTCTTTGATCTCTGTAATTTTGTTGTCTCCCTGAGCTACACTCATATTCTTTTTCCTGTCATTTCTTTTCTTACGCTCCTCTGATTCGTTTCGCTGTTTCTATCACTTCACTTATATCTGGTTGAAGTATGCACACACGTCATGTGGTAAGCTCCATAAGGTATGTTAGTGTAGTGGAGCCGTGGAGAAGCCCCTGACTGCAGTGTGCAGTTCGGGGCCAGGCTCAATCTGGGTGGAGTCAAACATGCTTAACCTGACCCCAAGGTCACTAAAGCAGAGGTTCAAGAAGGTATCAACAACAACGAAAGCAAATCAATCCTTAAGCTTCCCACATTGTTCCTTTCTGATAGCATGGGTACGTTTTCCATAATGATTGATTACTTGTGGTTACCACATCACTGCACTCCCTCTCCTGCATGTTCTTCGTTCTCATTTCAGTTACTTTTATTTTGCACCAGTAGGTTTTATCAGTTTCTTTATTAAATTATTGAGTAAACTACATGAAAGCTTAAGTAACAAGGTTTATATTTGTATATCTATGGAGGATAGGTTTGATTAAAACAGTTAATTTTAGTTGTACTTGACTACTTAAACTCTGATTGGGTACAGTGGGGCAAAAAAGTATTTAGTCAGCCACCAATTGTTCAAGTTCTACCACTTAAAAAGATGAAAGGCCTGTAATTTTCATCACAGGGACACTTCAACTATGAGATACATAATGAGAAAAGAAATCCAGAAAATCACATTGTAGGATTTTTAATTAATGTATTGGTAAATTATGGTGGAACATAAGTATTTGGTCAATAACAAAAGTTAATCTCAAGACTTTGTTGTACACCCTTGTTGGCAATGTCAGAGGTCAAACGTTTTCTGTAAGTCTTCACAAGGTTTTCACAAACTGTTGCTGGTATTTTGGCCCATTCCTCCATGCAGTTCTCCTCTAGAGCAGTGATGTTTTGAGGCTGTCGCTGGGTAACACAGACTTTCAACACCCTCCAAAGATTTTCAATGGGGTTGAGATCTGGTGACTGGCTAGGCCACTCCAGGACCTTGAAATGCTTTTTACGAAGCCACTCCTTCGTTGCCCGGGCGGTGTGTTTGGGATCATTGTCATGCTTAAAGACCCAGCCACGTTTCATCTTTAATGCCCTTGCTGATGGAAGGAGGTTTTCACTCAAAATCTCACAATACATGGCCCCATTCATTCTTTCCTTTACACGGTTCAGACGTCCTGGTCCCTTTGCAGAAAAACAGCCCCAAAGCATGATGTTTCCACCCCCATGCTTCACAGTAGGTATGGTGTTCTTTGGATGCAACTCAGCATTCTTTCTCCTCCAAACACAACGAGTTGAGATTTTAGCAAAAAGTTCTATCTGGCCATATGACATTCTCCCAATCCTGGATCATCCAAATGCTCTCTAGCAAACCTCAGACGGGCCTGGACATGTAGTAGCTTAAGCAGGGAGACACATCTGGCACTGCAGGATTTGAGTCCCTGGCGGCGTAATGTGTTACTGATGGTAGCCTTTGTTTCTTTGGTCCCAGCTCTCTGCAGGTCATTCACTAGGTCCCCCCGTGTGGTTCTGGGATTTTTGCTCACCCTTCTTGTGATCATTTTGACCCCATGGGGTGAGATCTTGCATGGAGCACCGAATCGAGGGAGATTATCAGTGGTCTTGTATGTTTTCCATTTTCTTATAATTGCTCCCAAAGTTGATTTCTTCACACCAAGCTGCTTACCTATTGCAGATTCAGTCATCCCAGGCTGGTGCAGGTCTACAATTTGTTTCTGGTGTCCTTTGACCGCTCTTTGATCTTGGCCATAGTGGAGTTTGGAGTGTGACTGAGGTTGTGTCTTATATACTGATAACAAGTTCAAACAGGTGCCATTAATACAGGTAACAAGTGGAGGACAGAGGAGCCTCTTAAAGAAGAAGTAACAGGTATGTGAGAGCCAGAAATCTTGCTTGTTTGTAGGTGACCAAATACTTATTTTACTGAGGAATTTACCAATAAATTCATAAACAATCCTGCAATGTGATTTTTTTTTCTCATTTTGTCTCTCATAGTTGAAGTGTACCTATGATGTACCTCTCTCATCTTTTTAATTGGGAGAACTTGCACAGTTGGTGGCTGACTGAATACTCTCATACTCTTAAACCCAAATGTCTTCAGTGACCATCAAAAACAAAGGAATTTGCCTTGCCGTTCCAATACTTTTGGAGAGGATTGTACGATAGCAAGTCATTTCTTACCAAACCCCTCTCATTCTCAGGAATGAGAAGATGTTAATGTATTATGGGGCCCAATGACGAGAATGTGGTTGGGTACACCATTCCCACACATGGCAGCACACATTGCAATGTTTCCTTCACGCTGGCCTGGCACATTAACAGTGGCTTGGTGAGCAACAATACTGCGCCACGTCTCCTGACTTTGGTGAAGTTTAATCCTGCCTCATCAACATACACAAAAAAATCTGGGCATTCATCAGCCGATTGTTGCTCGTATCTCATTTGAGATTTTTCTGGCTCTTCCTCATCCTCTGTGCCCTACCCTCCCCCGTCCTCTCTCCCTCACCATTCCACCCCTCTAATTCCCTCTCATCTTAAATGAGCAGGCACTTACCCCTGTCTGTCTCCTGCCTGCTATATTTCACAGCTGTACATTTCTGTCTTACCCTTTCAGTATAAATGTGTTTGAGAACTCATAGGTTATGAGTTTCATCTGCCAGCTAAAGTAGACTGTATTTGCGATTGGTTGCTCTAAATTGTGAGGAAACTGAATTGTTCCCCATCCATACCAAGTCTATCCATCTGACAACAGGTCTCTTTGTTCTCCCACAAGCCGTCTCAGGAACAGTTTCTTCCCAGCTACTGTAACCCTGCTGAACTCTGTACCCAACACTAACCATACCAACCCACCCACTGCTCAGTACTGCCTCTCGGGGACCTTGTTGCACTACTCTCCTTGTGCTTTCTAGGACTCTGACACTGCTTTGAAAAGCCTGGTAAGGATGTCTTCAGTAGCTACATGTACATGTCTACCTTGGGAACCTTACTGCTGTTATCCCTGCATTTCAATTGCATATGCACCTTCAATTTGCCTTCATTACACATTTTGAATTGCCCCTTGCATTTGCCTTCATTGCACATCTATTGCATCGCTATACATCCTACTTGTAACATACTTACAGATTTTCTCAGTCACTTTGGCACATTACTCAAATCATCCTTAACGTTTGCAAACCAGTAAGTGAATTTCTCGAAACAATTCATACAAACAGCAGCACACAATGGATTACTGACAAAAGCCTGGAACTTGCTCAAAATCCTTAGTTCATCTCTCAAAAGTAAATGTTTATGTCAATGAACATATCTGTGCTATCAGAATGATGAGTCCTTGTGTCATTGTTCACAAACAAGATCGACAAAACACTTAGACATGTTATGTCAGTATTTTCTGATGTAAACTATGCCTCTGGTAATTGATGACAGTGATTGGAAATGCACAAGGCTGTACAGTGTCCACAGTACAAAGTTATCCATTACTGTATGTGGGATAATGATGGCAACAGATTGGACAGGATTCCAATTTATGCTTTTTCTATTGGTCTTCAAAAAATTACATTATGATATCATTGTGATAAAGACAAGACTATTTTACAGCAAAAAGCAAAACAATTCAAAATTAGCAAGTTCAACATTGGAAGCAGGGTCATCTAGGTATGAGGTCCAGAGTAACTGTGGCAAATTGATCTAATCATGTTAAATGCGTAGCTGTTAGCAGTTATTGGAACTTCAAAGTCAATTGACCAGATTGGGCATGTGCCATTCATAGGAGTAGTAAATGTAGGGTATATTCCGCCACTTTAGTAATTTACCACCCTCGTGGGTGTGGCTTCCAGATTGATTTGAAAGGTGGGTGGGACATCTGGTTTGGTGGGTGGGACTTCCTGTATGACATGTTAGGGCGGGACTTCCGGAGTAATGTATGTATTTTCGGTGACTTTGTAATTTATGATTGCATTGATGTGTCCATGTTTGATGTTTTACAATGATCTATAAACACTCCGGACAAGTGTTATACCAGGTGGGATATGTTTGATGTTTAACAAATGGGTCTTAGTGTTCCTGGAATGTTAAATTCCAGGGCAATAAACACAATGTTTGGTGTTTAACAAAGGGCATCAGGGTTCAGCAATGCTATAATCCCTGGATTTATGTTCCGAAGTGTTACAATAGATGTAGAACCGGTGGTTGTTAACTTTTCATGTCTTATGGGATGATTGGCGTGTATTTAAACCGCACAGACACCGGTGACGGTCATTACGTTTTGCCTGAGTAAAATTACCTAAATATTACAAATCATGGCGAATTGTGCAGCGATCTACGTTTTGGGTGACACACCTTTGAAAGCTAACAACATAACCGCTGCTCAGTGAATCAGTAAGAGATTACAAATGGACAGCAGATACGCAATCAAGCTGCCATACCTTGCCACATTATGAATACAGTACTGTGTTGTGCATTCTGGATTACTATGTTTATAGAGTAGAGGACGACCAGAAGGTTCTTTAAAACTGAGTTTGGAAGACAAATCTTACCTTGACAACCGGGAACGCAATCATTATTTAACCACTATATGAACGTGTCACGCCTCGTTGCGTCCCAGACATGCAGGCATGCACCAATTCCCACACCTGTTCCCGATTACAGCTCACACACCTGTTCCCACTCTCCTCATTACCCCTCCGTATATATGCTACTCTCCATCACATCTTCCCTGTCGGATCAATGGTCTCTGTTCTGATGCCATATCTCAACCTTCGTAAACCTTCATCTCGCCTTTCCGTGTATCGACCGATCGCCCGTCCCCAACCACTCTGCCTGATCCCCGCCTGTACTTCTGTTCTCCGCCCGAGTTCCGACTGCCTGCCTGGCCTTGACTACTCTGCCTGTTCCCTGCCTGTACTACAGCCGCCAGCCCTTGTGCCGACACTCCGCCCGTCCCTGACTACTCTGCCACCTGCCTGTACCGAAGCCACCGGTTCATGAGTCGCCTAATGGCACGTGCCCGACGACTCTACCTGCCACTCCCCCTCTCCTCTCCAGTCCGCGCTTTGATCCTTACCTGTGCCTGTGACACGAATGACTGATTACTAACAATACCAGCCTGACAAGTTACAAAATAATTGAAAATATTATTCGATTTCTTTGCTCCATGAAGATCCCTTGAAGCACTGTCAAGATGATTATGAAGAAGAGGAAGGTGTATGGCATCACTAAAACCCTGCCTAGAACAGGCCATACCTCCAATTCAGCAAGTAGCAGGTAGGACTGTTCAGAAATTTCCAAGAGGCCAAAGTGTTTTGTTTTATTGCTATTAATATTCAATTCAACAGGGGGTAGGGTGTTTGCAGTGTTCCAAACTGTGACATTTAATTAAAATCACTGCGTTTATAAATGGGTGTGGTCACACCACACCCCCGCACGCCACGCCACCAGCAGGACAATGTCCCTGGCCTAACCCAAAGGGATTTATACAGATCTGAAAACACTTTAAGAGTAGAAAACACAATTCACGGTTTCAACAAATCAACAATTGTTTAAACTACCTTAAAAGCATTTTGGCCTTTAACCTAAGGCCTACCAGGAAAAGATTCCACACATTGGGTGTAAAGTAGATAAACAATGTAGTACCCATCTCGGAATGAAACCAAAATACCTCTGGAACTAGCCAGGCCAGTGAACACGTTTGATAGGGTCCATTTCTCCAAATACTATTTAAGGAAAGATCTGCAGCATGTTCTTATAGACAAACTTTAACCGGTGTCTGGACCGGTTCTAAAACAGTGGTTCTCAACTCCAGTTCTTGGGACCTAGTCTACTGTTGGTTTTCTATTCAACCGTATAGTTGATTGCATTCACCTGGTGTTCCAGGTCTAAATGAATCAATACTGAGAGGGCTAGAATGAAAACCAGCAGTACTTTAGGTTCCAAGTCCTGGGGTTGAGAACCACTGTTCTAAAAGACAATGGATCCCAACCAACAATACTGTATAACAGTCTGTACAAAAGCTTGCACCAGTAATAAAACGTAACGCAACATGATAGGGTGCAGACTGTTTAAAACTGATGCTGAAGCATGCATGGATATTACATCACCATAGTCCAGAACTGACAGTCCAGACATGACCTGAACAGTTTGATTTGAATGTTATGACGACATAAACATCTATAAAAGAAACAAATACTGATCTTAATCTAATTTTACCAACTCATTAACATTTGATTTGAAAGAGAATTTACTATCAAACCAAATTCCAAAGCATTTGTACAAAAACAGAGTAGTAAGACTGAGTAGTATTTTTAAAATGATACACATTTCAAATTTTAGACCTAGAAGAAAACCTGTACTATACTTTATTTGCAATCAAAACGAGTCAATATCTCTTAGGGAATTTAGAAGTTCAGGCTGCACATGTAAAAAAAAAATTTGCAAATGATGGAGCTGCCATGTATAATACTCTCAGTCACAAATATTATTTCTCTAAATCATTAACAGTAAATGACCCAAAATCAAGACCTGGCGAGCAACTTTAAGAACTGCAGTTCATTTCGTATTGAAGGCTGTCACGCTGGTGTTGGGGAATCCAAGGAAATCCAAAAAGGGAGATGGAGGCAGATGCAGGGGTTCAAGGGAGGACTTTAATCAAAATAAAAGGGAAACAAAACCAAGTGCCATGCACTACGCAAAAACAAACAAACTTAAACTGGGCAAATGGGAGCAGGAGCAGGACTCAAACATGGAGGGACATGACATGACATGACATGACATGACATGACATGACATGACATGACATGACATGACATGACATGACATGACATGACATGACATGACATGACATGACATGACATGACATGACAGCAACAATGATCCGACAAACACAGGGAGAAACTGACTGAACTAAATACACAGACTAACGAGCAGAATAGAAACAGGTGGGGGCAAAACACAGGTGAACTAAATACACAGATCAACAGGAACAAGGACAAGACAGATCACTGACAAACAGAAAACAAGGACCCGAACGGCCCCAGCTGGCTGGGACCGTGACAGAAGGCCTTCAGTGAATATAGCAATAGAACTTAGATTCTCCATTACCACCAGAGTGTTCGCTGTAAAAGTATGGTGTCCTGGTCTTAAACCAGATTGAAAGTGGTTTAATACTCAAATTTCTGTTAAAAAGATTGCATGAATTTACAGTTGTGCTCATAAGTTTGCGTTCCCTGGCAGAAATTGTGAAAATATGGTATTGATTTTGACTGATCATGAATAAAAACTGCCTTTTATTTATGGACAGTGACCATATGAAGCGATTTATTATCACAGTTGTTTGGCTCCTTTTTTAATCATAACAACAATCATAATCACCCAAAGTGCCCTTATCAAAAGTTTACATATCCTTGAATGTTTAGCCTTGTCAGAGACACACAAGGTGACACACACAGGTGAAAATGTCATTTAAAGGTTAATTTCCTACACCTGTGGCCTTTTGCCGGACCACGTAAGTGGAGCCGGCCAAGAATAGCGAATGTCTCTTAGTGAGTGAGTGACTGACTTAATGAGTATCCCTTGTTAAATAGCGTAGTGGTTAGAGAAGTGGACCTGTAAACTATAGTCAATGCTAAGTACCCATTATGAATAATTCCGTATAGAGGAAAACTTTGCTGGCCCAAATCTTCAGTGTCTACATTACAGTGAGGCTGAAATAAAACCATTTATGGTTATATTGCGATTGTTTCTGGAGGATTTACAGGGTACGCTTCTGTACATGCGTTTTTGGTCAGGATAGGCAAACACATTTACTGGCCACAACGCACATTAGTTACATTATAGTATGCCTTAACTAAAACTGTGTACGGTTATATTGCAACTGTTTCTGGCAAAAGTTCATCTTCAGTCTCACTAGCAATTGCTCAATTCTTATCAGTCAATCAAATGTATTTTTTAAAGTCCTTTTTACATCAGCAGTTGTCACAAAGTGCTTTTACCAAACACCCTGCCTTAAACCCCAAGGAGCAGACAACGGTAGTGTTGAATTTCAGTGACTAGCGAAAACTCTCTAAGAAGGCAGAAATTTAGGAAGAAACCTAAAGAGGAACCAGGCTCAGAGGGGCGACCAGTCCTCTTATGGTTGTGCCGGGTGAACATACAAAGAGTCCAAATTGTAATAATTAATAAATGCATGTGGGCTGAGTCCAGAGGCAATTAAAACCTAGTCCAGGTCAGAAGCATTACCAGATGGACAAGGACAGGAACAACTGGGGGGAGGGGAGTCAGCAGAGTGGCAGCTGAAAACGTCAGGTATCGTCTTGATCTGCAAGACAACCAGGAAGGACTTTGGTCAGGGAAGGCAACGAGTCAAGCCTGGTACTCCGCAGGTCTGGGCCAAGACTGCATGTCCTCCTAAGTTTAAAATGTCAGGAGACAGGGACAAATTTGAAAATGCATTGCTTAGTTCTCCAAGGATATATTGTGGAGAAGGAGAACTGACCTTAATACCCCAGCACAATAATATAGCAGCATAAGACCTTAGGGCTGAGACTGGTGGGTCCAGTGACACTGTGGGGCCACCAGGCAAGAAATCAATTCACCCATATGGCCAAGCATCAACCCATGGGACACCAACCAACCGCAACCACCCTGAATGAGGGCGGAGCTTTGCCAGCTGAGTACAGCCCAATTGCACAAGTGCGCAACAGATAGACAACAAGTCTGTGACTCCGCCACAAAATGGCATTGGAGGGAGGGCATCCCAATGGCGATGAGAGCCCACCTGGCAAGACAGAAAGGGTGGACAGTATAAAGCCTTTCAGGTCACTTTCACGCCCCTGGGCCGGACTACACTTAATCATAGACCAGGCTGAAGAGTTGAGTCTTTAGTAGACACTTGAAAGTTTACACTTATTTGCATTTCTAACCTAAAAGATTACAAATCACTCCACAGTAGGGCTGGATCATTTAAGCAAGGTAAGTAGGAACAAGTCCATGTATTGATTTATAGGTTAACAATAAACCCTAAAATTAGGCCATTAGCCTAGCAGCTAGCCAGCGTAAAGATGCTAGTATTGGAGTAATATGTCCAAAGGTTTTTGTTCTAGTTAGGATTCTTGCAGCTGTGTGCAGCACTAATTGAAGTTTATTTAGTTCATTGATTTATCAGGGTAACCGGAAAGAAGAGCAAAGCAGTAATCTAATCTAGAAGTAACAAAAGCATGGATTTTTGCAAGGTTTTGAAGATGAAAATAAGCAACTCTTGAGATATATTTTATATGTTCAGCAAAGGACAGGTCAGGGTCAAGGGTAACGCCGAGATTTCTTACAGTTTTGTGGGATACGACCATGCAGCCATCGAGGTGCACAGTGAGAACTGCCAACAAAGTTCTTTGTTTCTTGGGTCCTAAAACAAGCATTTCTGTTTTTCTTGTGTTTAGAAGCAAGAAGTTCTCTGTTATCCATTTCCTAATATCTGAAACACATGCTTCCAAAGTAGCTAATTTGGGTGTTTCTCCATGCTTCATCGAAATATATAACTGTGTGTCATCAGCATTACAGTGAAAATAAATTTATATTGTCATCCCGGATTACATCACCAAGAGGCAGCATATATAGTGAGAACAATAATGGGTCCAGAACCGAGCCTTGAAGAACACCAAAACATGCTTTGATTTGTCAGAGGATATGCCATCCACACATATGAACTGATATCTTTCAGATAAATACGATTTAAACCAGGCTAGAACATTCCCACGTAGCCCAATATGGGTTTCCAGTCTCTCTAAGAGAAGGGAGTGATCAATATTTTCAAAAGACGCAGTAAAATCAAGAAGCAACAGGACGGATGCGGAATCTTTGTCTGAAGCCATTAGAAGGTCATTCGTTACCTTCACAAGTGCAGTCTCAGTACTATGATGGGGTCTGAAACCGGACTGGAGCAATTCAAATGTTATTTGTCTTCAGGAAAGCATTCAGTTGTTGGGAAACACATTTTTCTAAGATTTTTGAGAGGAACGGGAGTTTTGATATTGGCCTATAGTTGTTTAAGGTGTCTGGATACAGATTAGACTTTTTTTAAGAGGCTTTATTTCCAAAAAATGTTGTGAGTTTGGTACACATCCTTTGGAAAAATTCCAAAGAACAAAAACCAAAGATGTGTTTAAAAGTACATTTTTATTTACTCCCATAGATATTAGCAGCACCCCCTCCTTTTCAGGATGCACGGGAGATATGATCACTAGTATAGCCAGGAGAGGCCTCATTTTGCGGAGTAAATTCATCAGGCTGTAGCCATGTTTCACACAAGCTAAAAACATCTAGTTCATGATCAGTGGAGCAAGATATCTAAGATTTAGGAGTCCTATTTTGAAATGTGAGGTAAAACAGTCATTTTTATTTGAGACCGAGCTGGAGGAAGGTTTTATC
Organism: Esox niger; assembly: GCA_016801105.1. Classification (NCBI taxonomy): domain Eukaryota; kingdom Metazoa; phylum Chordata; class Actinopteri; order Esociformes; family Esocidae; genus Esox; species Esox niger. The sequence goes on along the minus strand of JACXGJ010002357.1, from coordinate 3,095 downwards.
TTAATAAAGATGCTATTTTTAGTTCTTCCTTATTTAACTTTTCTCAGCCTGGAATGATTCACAGTAGCAGTAGGCAAAACTGTACTAACTACTCTGGCTATGCTATCGACAGACTCCACTATGCCAGCAGGCTGGCTAAAAGCCTACAGCCTGTCCTGCACATCTCACGGTGAGGCTATAGGAGTGAGACTCCTGTAAATGTTCCTAGATAAAAGAAGAGCACAACTCCAGCTAGGATGGAGTCCATCGCTCCTCAGCAGATCAGGCCTGACCCTATTCCTGGGAGACTCCCATAAAGAGAGCCAGTATCTCCAAACTCTACCTACTGCGATGGGCAGAACTCCATTTTCAGCCAGCGATTGAGTTGCACAAGTCTGTTGTACTGCACGTCACTTCCCCGTAGCTGGGGTGGGGTATTTGGCTGGGTTTGACACTTGGCCGCCTCCCTTATATTATAAGTACTGTGGAACTTCTTGTATTCTTTGGAGAGACAGAGAGTGGGAACTATGACCTGTTGACATCGTAAGTCTCATGCTGAAATAAATGGCTCTACCCTGACTTTTGGTTGCATAACTTTTGTTCTTGGACATCATCGGAACAGGAAGCTAACAGTAGGTGATCAAATACTTATGTCATGCAATAAAATGCTAATTAATTATTTATAAATCACACAATGTGATTTTCTGGATTTTTGTTTTAGATTCCGTCTCTCACAGTTGAAGTGTACCTATGGTAAACATTACAGACCTCTACATGCTTTGTAAGTAGGAAAACCTGCAAAATCAGCAGTGTATCAAATACTTGTTCTCCCCACTGTATATATATATATATACAGCTCCGGAAACAATTAAGAGACCAGTGATCGAACAAGTGAACAAGACAGCCTAAGATGTACCACACCATAATCAAATTTGATCAAATAAAACATAATTTCCATAATAAAATGGTTGGCTAGGTAAAATGCTGAGTGGCTAGTAACTTTGGAAAACCACTAGCCACAGTTGCTGGTGAGCAAAAAAGTTTGTCAAGCACTGGTGGCAAATACTATTTAATGTTCACCTCCAATTGTAAATAATTCTCATTCTATCTTATCATACAGACCCATCCAAACGTACTGGAACGCTAAGGCAAATCCCTTTGTTTTTGTTGTTCACTGAAGACATTTGGGTTTAGGATCAAAAGATGAGTATGAGACAAGAGTTCAGAATTTCAGCTTTCATTTCCACACCATCAAAAACAAAGGAATTTGCCTTGCCGTTCCAATACTTTTGGAGGGGTCTGTATATAGATGTTGGCTTTAAGAGATGGAAAGACATTGGATTAATTAAGATAAAAGATCTCTAAGAGGGAAAAAACTGAAATTGTTTGCCTCACTTCAGGTAGATTACAAATTAAATCTATGTCAATATTTTAGAAGCTACATTAAATCAGTTCCTGATTACACAAATTGAACTGGTATGAATCAGGTCTAAATTTTATTGGTTAAAGCAACCACAATTCGAAAGAAAATTCAGTTTTATGTATGACAAATTGGTTGATGATGTGAAAATGACAACTTATAGTGGAAAGATATTTTGACAAACACTAAAAAGATAACTCATTCTTAGAAATCTCATGAAACCCAGTTTAATATTATCCAGAAGCTGCATATTACCACAGTTTGAAGAGGTAAATATGAGCTTTTGAGTACACCTAACTGCTTAAAATGTAGGCTGGTAGCAGGTATATACTTCCATCTTTGTTGGTCTTGTCCATTACATAAATGATTTTGGGAAGGTGTATCTGAATCTATAAACAATACACTAGGATGCCAAATTAGCCGAGATCCTATGTATTTTTGTTTTGGGTCTACACAAAATGGGCATGTATTGTTCCAAAAACAATGAAATCTCTCAGTTTCAACATTTTATGTGTTGTCCTCAAACTATTTTCAATTAAATATAAGGATAAAAGATTTGCACATAATTGCATTATGTTGGTGTTTAAATAGTTTCTCGCCGGTCCTTCTATCAGTTTGCAGTGACTTGTCTCATACTCATTTGAGACACTCAGTATTATCCTTCCCATCTTTAACCATCCTTGACTAACTTACAGTGGGGCAAAAAAGTATTTAGTCAGCCACCAAATGTGCAAGTTCTCACACTTAAAAAGATGAGAGAGGCCTGTAATTTTCATCATAGGCACACTTCAACTATGAGAGACAAAACAAGAAAAATAAATCCAGAGAATCTCATTGTAGGATTTTTTATGAATTTATTGGTAAATTATGGTGGAAAATAACTATTTGGTCAATAACAAAAGTTCATCTCAATACTTTGTTGTATACCCTTGTGGGAGAACTTGCACAATTGGCGGCTGACTAAATACTTTTTTGCCCCACTGTATGCTATTCCTGTCGCTTTCCGTAAGGAAAGAGAAGGAGGACACAATTTCTGTTATTGTTTAGAGGCAGGATTCTGCACAGTGTCCCTTTAAATGCAAGAAACTGTGAGGCATTGAAACATAGTCCAAATTGAGAAATTTTAGAACAGTATTGAATCTCCCCAGGAGTGACCGTCTCCCCAGGAGTATTGAATCTCCCTAAAAGTAACCTATTACCCCCTATAACCGCCAGAGCTGAACGCCATTTGATGACATTAGTATACGAATCATCCCTATAAGAATGGACATTCTCCTCCGCAGCATCAACATCCATCCAGAGCATCAGTTCATCTACTAAAGAAATTATGAATTACAGAATGTGTCTGTTTTAAGTGGTTAATGAATTTGAAAAATACAAGAATGTGTTCGTATTGAAGGTATCATACAAAAAAAAGTACAAAAAAATAATAAATAGAAAAAGACAAGGTCCAAAATGATTTCAATGCCAGTGCATAGATCAAGTCTCGAATTACTGGCATATTGTCATGTCCTGGCTATGCCCCTAGCCATCTTTGCGCTGGCTGGGGCCATAGCCAGGACATGGCCTAAATAGGTGGCTCTAGCCACCTCTATGTGCTTTGGTTTCCCCAATTGGAGGCAGGTGTTCGTTATTGCCTCCAATTGGGGAACCTACTTATGTTGAATGTTTGTGCACGTAGTTGTGGTTTATTTTG
>JACXGJ010002356.1:0-67151 GCA_016801105.1 Esox niger | reverse complement strand
TAGTTCAGAGAACCATGGAGTTTCGACTAATTGGTTTAACAATGCAGAAAACTCATGTCTATCTTGGTGGTGTAGTAGTTACCGACACATCTTGCTACATAGGAGACCCCCGTTCAATGCCAGTGAGGTTTAACATTCATTCCTTCAAATCACAGGCTGGCTGAACTAGGCTTGCCTGGTTCCCTTCCTTGTTGAACCTACTTTTACAATTTTTGTTATTATTTAAGTGTGTTTATTATATGATGTCAATTTTGTGATGCCAATATTTTTTCATCACATAATTGCTTCCAATAGCCCTAATTTGTCCTGAAATAGAAAATGTCATAACTTAATGTACCATACTACTACTATCTGAATACAACTTAATTTATAAAAGTCCATTTTTAAGTAAATGATGCCCAGAAGAGGACATGCAAAAAAACAGAAACTGTGCACTACACATTTTCTTACCCTTTTCAAAGATGCATGGGCTTTATTCTGTTACCTAAGGTATATATTTAACTTACAGTATATGCAACACTTTCCATCGATGATCACTACCTCTTCAGTGTATGAAGGAATAGTCCTCTATAGATCTATTATCTCTGGAAAGACTGCAAATCTCATCATTCCATCCACTCCCAACACATGTTAATGGAATGTGTCCGTCACAGAGACACTGATAGAACAGGCTTTTGTGGTTAAGTGACAATGACTTGCCCGATAATGTTTCAAAGGGTAAAGTAAGCAATTCTGCCAAATGTATTGCCCATTACATCCCATGAAGATTTTGTTTTGTAGCATCCTAACGAAATCTTACACAGTGATGCCCATGTTCAACCAAGAAAGACATAGCAAAGCTGTGAATGGCTCAAAACAGAGCAGCACGCCTTGTCCTCTTTTCCACACACAGAATTAACATCAACATCATGCATGGCAGACTTTCCCGTTTGAGGGTTGAACACAGAAGATCTACTTCTCTTCTAGCTTATTTGAAAAAATTTGTGTTGAAAATGTTTCACGACAAGCAATTATATATTTGTGTACACTACACTACATACCCCAGCAGACACACCACAATGTTGTCTACATATTTCTCTGTGCCCATCATTTTGCAATCTCGCAGTTCCAAACCTTGGGTAGCAATACAACGTTTGGTAAGAATGCTAGGTTTTCCTCTCACATTCCTAAATGTAGAGAAAATCATTAGGTGAGTGTTCTAGTAAGACAGACAGCTCTCATTAAATAACAAATTACGATTGGCGGGGCGTAAAATTTGGGAGGAGAGAATGCTAAAGCAAAGACAAGCCCAAGTGGATTTTTCCTCTGCATGTTGGATTTCCAATAACGCCCCCTGAGTGCAAATTTTTATGTTGTACAGACGTCTATCCTGTAACCATTCAAAGATTGCGTAAGTAGCCATCTATTAGGGGGAGTCAGAGATCTACATATATGTCCTAAAATGCACATGTAAACATGCCTCCGCCTGTGTGTTTTTTATCTCACTACTTGCAGCGAAGTACTAGCCATCACATATGTGCTTGGAGGAGAATGCATTTACTAGCCAACAACCAAATTTGAGCTTAAAGGGGTCCCAAGAACCACTAGGAATCACTTGAGTGTGACTGGACCATGCAACTATAAACTTATTAACATTATTGATAGTTTAGTACAGTTGTTCTGCACTGTTACTGAAGTACCCTCTTCCTTGCATTACCAAAATGGTATTCACACTACGTTTGATTAAGAAGTCACGTATGAAATCTGGTCCTACACCATGTATAAACAGAATCATTAAAACATATTGTCTTTGAAAAGCAACAAAAAATCTTACATTGGCACCTTAAAAATTCTACAAACGCCAGAAACAAAACTTGTTCAGCTGAAAGCACCATGTCAGTAAACATGTAGTCTAAACAAAATAGTCAGTGAATGTATGCCTTCCAGTGCTGCAGGTCCTAGTATCCATGGTTGGGAACCACTTGTTTTGTATGTTGAGATGATTGTCTATATTTTGTCTTCATAAACACCACCTTATTCTAAATATCTCAAGATGATAGTCATGTTTCAGTCTCCATTTGTTGTGTTTTATAGGTACACGAAATGCAAAAGCTGTGTTGGTGGGTGACACTGTAGTGGTGTAGAAAAGTCCAAGGTGGCCAATTCGTTAATTTGGCTGTGAAGCGAACTCTTCTTGTGAGGGAGACTTTTTACGTTGTTTTTATTTCATTAGTGTAGGCTGGTCTAAAATAAAGTATACAAAGCATGATTTTAAACAGGATTTACAAGCTGAACTAAACTATGTTAATTAATTGAACATAGAGTGCACATTTCTATGGAACTTGTTTATATTTCAATATTTCTTGCACACACGTTCGAAAGTAATGAATAATTGTTCAATAATTAATAATTAAATTAACGTTGTTTACATTTCAAGAGAAAGTTTGGAATGTGGCCATTTGGCTTTAACTTAAGGCGCATACGCAGCATGCATTGACTAGAGATCTGAAAAAAATATCAGTTGGATATGCATAAGCCTACAATTACTGGGTAGTTATATGCCTACGTTGCCTTTTGAGGCTAACCTTCTTTACTCACCGCAAGTAAGTTTTCTGCCGTTTTCTGCAAGTGGAAGCCTCGTCTAGGCGGCGAATGGAAAAATATTTGGTAGACCACCACCCAAAAACATTCTCGTCTCGGAAGAAAAGGTTTTTTAAAAAATCAACATTTAAACATGACTATGTTCCAAAGTTTTTACACTGTATATTAGCAAGACGTATATATTTTTCTTTTGCACACTTTTCCTCAAGGATAAATTCTGACAATCTCTGGGGAGTAGGCGGGGCAACTGCTCACTTTGGTCTGGAGTTCCGAGGACCTAGCTACAAAAAGGACAGCCATACCAGTGGAATTTACGCTTCGCCTTCAAATTAGAAGTCTCCATTTGGAGGGGGGGGGGGTACCATTGTCCAAGTCCCATTATTTAAGCAGCAGTCATTTGATTTCAGTGGATTAAAATACTTGACACAGCAATAGCCTACACACTAAATGCAAAGTTCTTTCAACTAGCTAGTGGCTGTAAGTGCCTAATATACTTTCATCACAATGAATGTGAACCCCGACCCCCAGATCAATGTCTATTTATTGAAACGAAACAAAAAAGAAAAAGTGTTGTCATTTTTTGTATGTGGAAGATGGCTATGCTTAGGTTAATGGATTAAAAAATAAAATAAATGGCTACAATTGACAGATTAATTTGTATACGATAACATTTATATTTTTAGGAAAGTCTAATTTTTTTAGCTACTAATGGGGTAAAATGCGCCCCCCAACCCACACACGAATTAGGTTAGTTCCCCTCCACCGGGGGAATCTTATTCCAATAGTAGAGAATCAATCAATCAAATTCAATCAAATTTATTTTATAGAGCACTTTTTACATCAGCAGTTGTCACAAAGTGCTTTTTCACAAACCATGAAAACTTTTAGAATTTGCCTTGTTTTATACCACTTACATTTTACGTACACACCATTTCATACAGTTAAACTAAACTTATTATTGTTATCCTCAAAATGAGAATTAAAAGATTTTTTTTATATACTTGGCTGAGAAGGTGTGATGATTCAGAGGGAAATTCTAGTTGATTAAGACTAGTGGAAGCCAGCGGAGGTGTTTATTGTATAAAATGCATTCCTTAATAATTGGGGATTTTTATTTTGAGGACAAAATGCAAATTCCACTGTTTTAATATTCTTTATTGGTGCTAGCTTCACAGATCTATAGAATTATGTAGTGGGGAAGGCACACTGCGTTAGCTAATACTGCCAGTGGGGCTGGAACTGGGAACATGAAAGCGCCACCTGGTGGTGGCCACTAATTGTTAAAAGTTATTTAAGCTAATGTATAGCCTACGTTTAAATCACGGTTAGGATGTGAACTGACCCATGTGTGTCTGGTGCAACATAGGCAATGGGGCTGAAACGGTTATTATATACGTGTTTCCACCATCAGAACAGCTCGCGTAGCGTAGGGCAAGCTAACCCTGAACGCATCCCGCCCCCCAACAACCCCACCGGGACGAAAAATGACGATGTGGTATATACGCATGGAAGGCCAATCCCGGAAATAATATCCTTATAGCCGAAGTCTGACTAAGATAGCCACATTGACCAACATAAGATAGAATAAAAATGAAAAAAATAGCTAAACCAGTGATCAAAATGGAGGAATATGCAGGAGCTTCTTGTGTGACATGCTTGGAAGACTCCACATGCCTGAGGTGACTGAACAACAGGAGTACATGAGGTACTGAATGTGGCTGACAGGTGTTGAATATAAAAAAATGAAATTCAAGAATATAAAAGAAAACCCTGAGAGGAGGACCTAATTGCCACGATGTCAAAGGATGGGATGGAACAGAAGGTGGTTTTCAAAGGAGAGGATCCCCAAGCAGGAGATCAGTTAGATGACCCATTGGTGAGCCCAAATCAGGGAAATGTAATGGATTTAACTGAGTTTATGTAATATATGAAAATCATGATTATACTTGCTTCCAAAAGCTTTGATTACTGTCAGTATTCATATGGTTCTGTTGTTATGTTACTTATGTCTAAAGGCCTTTCTTGGTGTAATCTCTCTTAGAATTTTGCTAGATTTCACCAGAAAAATATTTTTGCTTGTGAAAGATACTCAAAATGTATTTCTAGTTGAATGAACTTGAGACACATTGAGCAACAGTATCATTTCCTATTGGCACTGAGTATTGGGATGAATAAAAAATGTTAGGGCATAAAAGCTGAGTAAACAAAAAAGTGGTAAAACCTTTTATTAAACACCTTCAGTTTTTCTACAGTACAATTTTTCAGAAGTTCTATTTTGAAATGTCAATAAGTAATTGTCTAAGTTATGAAACAATGCTTTTTACAAATGTCTTAATGTCTCTCATCATACTTGATCAGTTTGGAATAACATTGGCAGCTAATTGTTAGTTTGTATCATCTGTTTATATCTCTCCTATGTGACCCCTGTATTTTTCTAGTGGTTTCATATAAATAATTCATAGACTAGGCTATTTTAAAACAAGGCAGATAACTTTCATATAATACACAGATTTGAGCAGTTGGCTTACATGACAACTAAAAGGTTTGTCCATTCTGTTGTATCTGTTGACAAACTGATACAAATTCACAAGTGTGACCTTTGCACTAATGGTACGGAGCAAAGCGACTCCGAAAAAACAATTACTCAACTGTGTCCCTACTCAGATACAAACTGTTGGTGGAATTTTTGTACACAACAGTTACAGAATACAATACTTCAATTTGAATGGATGTGCTTATAGCAAAATGAATAGAAATATGCTGATTCAGGTTTTTTGCTGGCACTGAGCTACAAAACCTCTAATAATTACGTGTTTATCAGTTTTGTAAAGTGTGGAATTTCCTGGACTCCTGGTGCTGTTGAGAAATATCTCTGCTCACTGGCTATATGAGCGAGGCTCATTGTTGGGCTAGAAGGAAATTGTGGACACATTTGTCTCGGTGGTGTGTGTCATGAAGGTAAGGAGCTCAACTATACTCTCAACAGTAATAATAATAACTGTTTCTTTATCTGATGGTTTACATGATTGTCATTATTTTTGCTAGTTCAACTTGGATATAAAGCTGTCCTGTCTGACTTTGTTACTCTTCCAACTCCCACACAATCGGTATGTACTGAGATAACCTCTACCAGCCTTGCATTCCGATATCCAGTCCGTCATAATACCGGTTGGTGTTTACCAAACGATGTAAAAGCTGGATATAATTGTGTCTGTCGATTTAGCTGTGAACAGCCTGTGAACTGCAGATGGGGACCTTATGGCGACTGGTCTGAGTGTGATGGTTGCTCAAAAACACAGGTACCCACACATTTGCATGAAAGGGAAGCATTTTTATTTTTTTACTTACACGTATTCATTGCATATTTTCAAAAAATTACCAGGTTCGCACTCGGACTGTTGAGGTGTTTGCTCAGTATGGAGGAACTCCATGTTCTGGCGAGGATTCTCAGACTCAAAACTGTGTCCCCAGCAAAAAATGTCCCCTAAGCACAGGCTGTGGAGATCGGTTCCGCTGTTCCTCAGGTGCAGGAAAATCCACATCAAACCAGTAACATGTAATCGAATCAGTAACATCTATCTGTGTACCCTGACACTGCATTTGTGTGTCCTGGATTTTCATTTGAAATACGTGACCAATGGGACACCTTATATGCATATGGATGTATAGTATTTATGTGCCTAACAAAGGATTTGTAGAAACAACAAGAACCGCGTGTGTGTATCTTAGGACAGTGTGTGAGCCGCTCTCTGCTATGTAACGGAGACCAGGACTGCGTGGAGGGTGGAACGGACGAGAGATATTGTGATGCTGACAACAGCCACTATGTGTGTGACTTGGATAAGACTCCTCCCAACTCTGACCACACAGCTAAGGGGTGGGCTCTCCAGTCGTTGCCTTGTCAAATCACATTTATATCATATCTTACACATCAGATGTGGTGATTTTCAATTGATTATAGTGTACTTACTGACCGGCTGATGTGATATACTGTATCGAGATGTAAACGTGTGCATAATTTGCCCCTGTAGGTATGATGTGCTCACAGATACATTCAGGTCTGCTGTCATCAACACATTTAGCTTTGGAGGGCAGTGCAGGAAAGTATTCAGTGGAGACCACAAGACCTACTACCGACTCCCTCAGAGTATACTCAGGTATACCTTTCAGGTGAGCCAGGCTATATAACATGGCTGTTCAGATCTTGTTTATAAGCAGGTACTAATGAAGCAGTGAAATGTCAATCTGCGGAATCTCTCCCTAGGTAGAGGTTCAGAATGACTTCACCGATGAAGCCTATGACAGCTCCTGGTCCTACATGAAGCACATCCAGGACAACGCTTTATGGGGACACGATCGACGCACTTTTCACACAGAACTCAACAAAGAAAAGGTTACACACTGAGATTACAGCTGGTAAATACAGAAATACATATTGCTTGAGTATGAGGGTTATGGGTAATATTTTGTCCCTTTCCTCTGCCAGTCCCACAGGCTGCTAATAATCAAGAACAAGGTGGAGCTAGCCCAGTTCCAGAACACTGTGCCCCAGTATATTACTTTGGCTGAGGACTTCTGGAAGGCACTGTCAACTCTTCCCACCACATATAATTACCCAGCCTACCGTTACCTCCTGCACAAGTACGGCACCCACTACCTATCTGAAGGCTCCCTGGGGGGCCAGTACCAGGCCCTGCTAGAGTTTGACAATGAAGCCCTGAAAGAAACCAGTGAGCAGGACCGCTTTCTTGAGATAGGCACACATACAGTTTAAATATGCTTGTATTAATTACATTGACAACTTAAAATCTACTGAGTGATTTTTTATTTGTATTTTTCTGACTGAAGGTACAACAGACGTAGAGTACCAGCGTTGTGTTACAAAGAAAAAGCGCCGCTTCTTTCGGAAAAAAGTCACGACAACATGTGAAAAACTGGTCAACTCTCTCAAGACCTCGAAAGGTAGGTCTTATGCGCTTCTACGCCACTCGTAAAAAACATGTTCGTACTGTATGTAGGCCACATTTAGAGTGATGATGTATTAAAACACAGATGTAGAACATGTAAAAATGTCTGAATTATGGATTTTACTGTAAGTAAAAAAGTCTGTCAACAATGATCCTACAGAGTATAACAACAACAAGCTTCCTATTAAGATCAACGTTATTGGTGGAGACACCTCCTTCATTGCTGGTCTCAGTGTGCTTGATCTGGAGAACCCAGAGGCCAATGGACAATTGTATGACCAGTGGGCCAGCTCTGTCAAGGACTTTCCTCAGGTCATCAACATGAAGGTATGCCAATGTCTATATGCACAATGAGGTTTAAATACATCTAAGAAGAACTACAAATACTGTAAAAGTTTGTTTTAGTTTAATTGTATGTTGTCCATCCATGTTGTAGCTGCGGCCTCTATATGAGCTGATCAAAGAAGTGCAGTGTGCCGGTCTTAAGAAGCTCCATCTTAAGAGAGCTATGGAGGAGTACTTAGCGGCACAACATCCCTGCCACTGCCGACCCTGCCAAAACAACGGAGAGCCCCTTCTGACTGGCACAAAGTGTGAATGTGTCTGCAGGCCAGGAACTTCTGGCCCTGCTTGTGAAAGTGGGACGGTCATAGGAGAGCAACCAGGTAAAACCACCTAAACTCTTTCTTTTCTGTAAGAAGTTCCTATACAGGCCAGTGAGCCGGCAGAGTTTCTGAAACCTGATTGGTGGATCCATTTGGTATTGTAGGTGTGATCCATGGGAGCTGGAGCTGCTGGTCATCATGGGGATCCTGTTCTCAGGGTCAAAGATCAAGGACTAGGACCTGTACTAACCCCGCCCCCAAGGAAGGGGGCCTCTATTGCCTGGGGCTGTCTTCAGAACTTGCGTCCTGTGAAGAGTCAGACTTACAACATTTACAGTGAGAAAACTGAAAGCACCCAAGATTTATGCTGTGATTAAAAACACTACGGGGCTGAATATCTGCTTCAGAGTGTGTAGTCTGACTATCTGTTTCAGAGAGTTGGGGCTTACTGTCTGCTTCAGAGTGTTGGGGCTGTGTGTTTGTCTGCAGGATGATGGAGCCTCAGTGTTTTGGTCTCTCTATAAATCCACCCAAGACATGTGGACCCCCTCCAGCTCTGAAGAATGGATTTGTCCTGGTAAAGCTCACCTTTCCATCCCCTATTATCTATGACAGAATCAAATGTCCTTCATGGAAATCTGGGTATATCTGCTGTGTCAACAATATTCATTTAACGGATCATGCACCCATGTGTGTTTGTATATAGAGCCCCAGAGATGTATATTTTGTGGGCAGTAAGATTCAGTACTCCTGCATAGAGGGACATTACATCACTGGAAATGCAGTGGCTGAATGTGCTGACAACAACAGTTGGACCAGAGAACCAATGGTGTGCCGGAGTAAGTACTCAAGGGGACAAACTCTCAATGTGAGTGTTAGATAAAAAATATTTACTCACACTATATTTCAGGTGAAACATGTGATGTTCCATCCCTTGAAAAAGATGTCACTGGCATACCTAGGAAAGTGACCTATCAGATCGGGGAGTCTGTATCCCTGTCCTGTCCAGTGGGGATGATAAGAGAGGGTGTGGCAGAGATCATGTGCAGCTCCAGTCTGCAGTGGTCTCCATCTCCAGACACTGCCAGGTGTAGAGAGGGTAAGAGGACCACAGACGGAACATTGAACCGCTTTATTATCAACTGACCAAATTTGAATAATCTTTTTTTGATTTTCCATTTCATATATCCTGTGTGCCAGCGCCAAAAGTTCCCAACATTCAAAATGGATTTAAATGCAAATTATGGGAAACACAGTCACACAATCAGTGTGTGTGTAAGCTTCCAAACCAATGCCAGTGAGTGATTCATCAGTAGTCATTTCACATCACTTGACTTTGACAGCGTAACTTGTATAAAAAACATCCAAAACCCAGAGGAAATTAACTATTTGAATCTGATTATTTCTTTCTTCAAGGCCATCACTGCAGTTATGTGCCACACTCCATACAGGAAGAACAAGTCTTTTGGGCATATGCAAACTTGGAGCTCTGCAGTGTATTGGGAGGAGTTTTAAGCTGGTCAAGGACAGTGATTGTGATTGGTCGGATCGAGGGTTGATTTCCTGCCAGGAAGAGTGCTTTGACAACTCTGTCCAGCTCTGTGTCAAACTAAAAGACAGTGCTGGTGCTGTGACAATGACAGAATGTGAGGTGGGAGCTCGGAGGTGCCAGGGGGAGCAGTTTGACGTGGTCAGCATTGAGGCCTGTCCTGCACTTTAAGACAGTATTCTTATAACCCAACATTGGAATGTTTTGTACGTAGAAGAGTCATTCAAATAAGCCTGAATTAACAGGAGGTTGTGTCATAGTCCCCTGTAGATCCTTAAAGATCCACTTGTTTACTTGGGAGGCAGTTCCTGACAGCACAATCCAATAAGTAAGAGCTGGCCATTAACTACCTTTGATTGGTAAAAGTAACAGTTTGAACCGGTTGTTTGTAATAAAATAAAACTGCACAAAACATTTTGACTTCATTTCAATTGAACATCTGGTTGTGACACATCTGAATTGTTTGCATTATGACACAAGCAAATGACAATAAGAAAGTTACAAATATTGATACAAAATGCTAAGATGTTTAACAAACTACATTTTAACAAATTAAGTTGAACAAAGCTGCAAAAGAAATGAGCTCATGAATGTGGTAATAATCACAGTGATAAAATGACCAGAGTGATAACATATAGTTGAACATGTAGTTGTCATGATCACATAGACCCTTCACATGGGCCCTCGTTGAGGATCGCAGACTCTATCTGTCTACACTTGAGGGTTACCATGGAGCACAGATTCATAGTCCTCTTGCTCTTCGTCTTCAGCAGCTCCACACAGAACGTGTGATTTCCCTCCTTTGGACACTCCCGGGGAAATTTACACACACACTCTTTAGACTCTATGACACAAAGACAAGAGGAAAGAGCACAGGAATAAAAAATCATTTTGTGAGCATGAAACCTTATCACCAAATGAAACATTGACAAAATATAAGAGATTGTATCAACGTAAAATGGCAAATGACTTTCGATTCAATTTAACTGAAGATTTTTTTGACTGGATGTTGCTCGCTGTGACCAGTCAGTCTTACCGGTGCAGCTCTCCCACTCGTAGCAGGTGTCAGAGCCACAGGGCTCCTGGACAGAGCTCTTAGCGGCCATGCTGGCCCTGAACTTGGCCCAGTCCAGCCTTGCCGCATCCTCCTCACAAGGGCCCGTGTTCATGAAGAAGAGCTGGTCCCCGTGGCAACGGCCCACGTGGAAACCACAGGAGGACATCATGACAGCACTGTTAACTTCAGCATTGAAGATGCAAAACTCATTTTTGTATTTCCTACAATTCACAGAAATCACAGGCGGAGAGCATAGACATAGAAACAATCGGTCAGTCCAAAGAGAGGGTACGTTCAGAATGAACAGGCTGATTCAGGGACCCAGCTGATGCTGGTGGCATTCATATGCATATGATGATCTAACATGAACAACACATGGAATATTCCATTCAATATTCAACTCTTCATGAGTTAGTGTAAAACTTCAGTGTGCTCACAGGCATGTTCCACGTGCGTTGCAGACACATTTAGCGCCATCATACTTCTCTCCATTCTTACATCGAGAGTCTGGAATATAAGGCTTGTCTGGACAGACACACAATGAAAACATTCCATTACTAATTAAAATGTCATATTTTTGTCACATGATCAAAACCCCAGCATCTCTCCAGTGTTTTTGCGGTTCCCCTGTGAGAAAGTCAGGTACCTATTTTGCAGTGCAGATCATCAGATAGTGGAGGCTCCCAGGTTAGACTCTTGCCACAAGTGTAGTAGCCTGGCCCTGACACTGTCATGCCTTTCTCAGTGCAGTCGAGTCCCACAGAGTGGCCCACTCTGTACTCCTGTCTTTCCGGGGATAGAGTGATACCTTCAGGCACAGCTGGACGGGGGCACACCTTCTCTTCATTTCAAACAAAGACAAAAGCAGATGATATTGATAAAACATGAAAACATGGAAACATGCAAAGTTCTCAATAAATAGAATGTTATGTCGTCTGTTGGCATTCTATCCAGAAAATGTGCACATACTGATGCACCTCCCTGTGGGCGGGGTCCAAGTCCCATCAGGAAGACAGCTGATGAACTGGTGACCATCCATCTCAAACCCTGTGAAGCACAGGAACTCCTCTATGTCGCCAAATTCATAATAGCGTCTATCTTTCTGTCAAAGAGAAAAACAAATATCCAGAATGAGAGACAGAATGTTGATGGTAACTAAGAGGTCAAAGAAAGTAACATCTGTGACTATGGCTGAGACTATGACTGAGACTATGGCTGAGACTATGGCTGAGACTATGACTGAGACTATGGGTGAGACTATGGCTGAGACTATGACTGAGACTATGGCTGAGACTATGGCTGAGACTATGGCTGAGACTATGGCTGAGACGATGGCTGAGACTATGGCTGAGACTATGGCTGAGACTACGGCTGAGACTATGGCTGAGACTATGGCTGAGATTATGGCTGTGACTATGACTGTGACTATGGCTGTGACTGTGTCTGTGACTATGGCTGAGACTATGGCTGTGACTATGGCTGTGATTATGACTGTGACTATGGCTGTGACTATGACTGTGACTATGGCTGTGACTGTGTCTGTGACTATGGCTTCGACTATGGCTACATGATCACAGGCAACCCAGTTTTGATAGTTGAAGTATTTTGATGTGAAAAGATTTGATAGCACTGTTCAAAAGGCCAGTGATTGGCCACATTTACAGAACATCCCTTGGGCCTACCCTGAGGTAGCCGTTGGCAGGACCCTTGGGTCTTGGACAGCCCTCGACTCCAGGAGGCAGGCCCTCCGCTCGCCCCTCTGTAGTAAAGTCCTCATCATTGACACACACATTCTGTCTGCAAAAACCCCCACAGCAAATCAAAATAAGAACCAAACTCTGGCATAAACCTTTTGACATGTGGAAGACCAACTCTTTCCCTGAAGGATTATATTTCACTGGTGTTTTAAATATCCACACTTTGTCACTGTCTAGGTGTTAGTCTCACTGACTCTTGGAAGATGGAAATGACGCATCCTTCCTCGTTTCTAGCTGGTCCCTTGCAGGGTTTCCCTCCCCTCAGGGGTGCAGGGTTGTTGCAGTCTCTAGTACGATATCTCTTCATGGATCCATCACAGGCACTCCATGCCCCCCAGCAGCTCCAGTACCCGTCTACTGCCTCTGAGGAAACCAAAGAACCAGCCACAATCAACACATCCAGACCAGCCTGGTGTATAATACGGACCAGGTGGCAAAACACATCCAGACCAGCCTGGTGTATAATATCTGGAGTCAAAACACATCCAGACCAGCCTGGTGTATAATACGGACCAGGTGGCAAAACACATCCAGAACAGCCTGGTGTATAATATCTGGAGTCAAAACACATCCAGACCAGCCTGGTGTATAATACGGACCAGGTGGCAAAACACATCCAGACCAGCCTGGTGTATAATATCTGGAGTCAAAACACATCCAGACCAGCCTGGTGTATAATACGGACCAGGTGGCAAAACACTTCCAGACCAGCCTGGTGTATTTTATGGACCAGGTGTCAAAACACCTCCACACCAGTCTGGTGTATAATATGGACCAGTTGTCAAAACACATCCAGACCAGTCTATTGTCTCTCATCATGGAGCAGGAGTCCAACAATATTTAGCATTGTATGATGTTTACCCAAATATACGGAGCACTGTGAAATGCTATACGTTACACAACCAACCCATCATCCCCATAACATTTTCAGTAACAAGCATAGTTAATCAGTGAGTGACTGAGGAGAGTGCGGTGCAGCTGTGTACCTGATTTGTAATCTGCTGCTCGTTGCTCGCAGTTGGGCCCGTAGGTGCCTGTCTGGCAGATGCACTGGCAGTCTGTGCCGGAGAGGACTACCCGGGCATTGTTGGGGCAGGGGGCACACTTGCAGGAGTCAAAGTTGTCCAGGTACTCCATCAGTGCTCTGGTCAGGTGTCTTCTCTTAGTGGCAGCACACGGGATCCCCTTGACAAGATTGATGATGGGCAAAAGCTGAAGAGAGATAGGAAGAAGGATGAAGAGAGACATGTTTTTTGTACCGTCCCAACCAACAGATTGTCTGGATTCACTATAAAACTGCGAATCATTAACAAAACAATGAATCTGGATTAAACACATCCAGCATTTTGAAGATATTCCACAGATGGAGTTCAGACCTCATATTCCACAACTGCAGGGTTGTCTATAAGCGATTTGGCCCAGTTCTCATAACTGGTGCTGTCAGGGGCAGGCCCTTTCTTCTCCCATGCCAGGGCAGCAGCCTCTCCGGTCCTGCCTCCACGCACCATTGAGAAAGACTTTTCCGAGGACTGTATAAAGGAGCCTGACGAACGCACAGACAACAGCAAGGGAGAGAAATGTAATGAAACATATGTACACTGTAAAATGCCAATGTTACAGTAAGGAGACATTTAAACTGTCATATATATATATTTTTACTGTTTTACTGTTTACACTGCTGGCTGACAAATACATCTACAAAATACAAACACTATCATGCAAATGCATATGTTTTAAAACTTAAATACAAAGATCCCACCTTCATGCTTCTCAGTCATTTTATTGTTGGAGCATCGTACAGCATTTGAACTTTGCGCATATATTATGACGAACAGGCTGGATTCAGACCGAAGGCATCCATTGGTAACTTCTTCTGATGAACCTGTCAGAATGAAACACAAACCGACAGACCATTCATGAATCAAAGAGAACACCATACTTGCAGCATGTGTTGGGCCTACTATTGACCACTAGGCTGTGCTCTAATACCACTGTTCTTTATCTCCAGTCGATTGTATTGATAAAGCAGGTCATAATGCCCCCCTAAAGTCCCAGAGGCAAAGTAGTGGGTCCCAAAGTGCTGGAAAATCTCTCTGTAGAGGGCGTAGTTGTACTCCAAAGGCAGGCTGGTCAGGAACTGTAAGAAGGGCTCTGCCAGGTAAAGATCAGAGTCTTTCATCTTGAATCTGGATATAGGCAACACCTGGTGCACTCGGAAGAACTGGGAGTCCTGAAAAATAGAGTGAGATTAACATTTGACTGCACCAGTGACTGTAAGACTGCATAGTAAATGTGAGCACTGCTTAGAGCAGTGTTTCTGAACCTTGCAGGGGAGGGTGGTGCCCAGGACCAGGGTGGTGAAACACTGGCTTAGAGTAAAGCAAACCGATAGTAGTTTTGTAGTGAAAGGAAATCTTGACTTTAACAGGCTTGAGTTGTCACAGTGTCACAGTGTTCAGTATATGTTTGTATGTTTGTAAAAAGTGAATAAGTGAGAGCACATTTAAAGAGTTTATTTAACTCTACTGACTGTTATCAAACATTTTAATCAATAGTTGGGGATTATGACTCCCTAAGTTAGATAAACTTCTGGATGAAATGGTTTGATCTCTCGTGCAGTTTGAAGAAAGGTAATAACATTTGCTAAGCAGTTTAACACAATGACTGAAAGTCAATGAGAACATCTAGTGTGCTAGCAGTTACAGTAGACATACATTTTCTAAGCTGAGCTAGTAAATACTTTCATACTGGAAGTGTTCATTAAGAAAATCCTGAATTGCTTTAAAAATGTCCTTTAGTTATGCTTTAAAATTAGTGTTTTGCTAAACATATATTTTTTTCACAGGAATGAAATGCAGCTATGGATTAGAGCTTTTGCAATAATTTAAATGTAATATTTTACATGCAGATCTTAAATTAAGGTATTGATGCATTTCAATTAACATACATACATATAAATAAACAGTTTCCGATGTGTCTCAGTTGCTAAAACTTTTTGGTTTAACTTCCACAGGAAACAGGTAAAAATTTATGGATAAAATGAGAGGGTCTGGTTAATGAGTAAAATCTAATGTAGAGCATGTACAGTTATTAATTACATTTGAGTGTAAAATCTGTTATTGTTTATATATCACAGTGAGGTGCAAAATAAATGATAATTTCTCTAAAATTTGATGCAGCATGTTTCAAACCAATTTATGTTAGTCTTTCCTTAACAATGTCATGATTAGACAAAACAATCCATCAGTCACTCTGGTTTCTTTTTCAAATCAATGTAGTGTTAGAGTGCAAAACCTATAATATACTATAGATGCAGCTTGCCGTTTTCTTTGAAGCTGTGACAGCTTGTTTGAAGGTGCGTGAGTTGGAGCGGCGGCTTCCAGAACCGAAGAAGAAGAAGGGGATGAAGACGAAGACACCTCTGGAGGATTCCTCATTGGATGAGCCTGAGGAAGCCAGATCAGGCATGTTGACAATTTCACTGTGGACAGGCTGGAGCTCCTGTTTAAAGTCATCTGGAAACTCCACCTGGGGAAGAAAAGCCACAACTAGACTTGATCCCAGAGCATTCTGGGTTAATGTCCTATTAAGATCCCTATGTCATACTGTACCTTTAACTCAAAGCTCTCAATGTTGGCTGGGATACGATACTTGAGCCTGTAGCTGCTGCCTCTACTCCGGTTCAGGATGCAGGTGTCCCCCATGAACATGTTATCCAGAACCGCCCCCCTCATTTCCTCCGCCATGGCATCAAAGCTGAAACAGGAAAGTAGCACAAGCAGTAGAAATGCCCCAGCAGTCTGCAGGTTGAGTGATTGCACGGGCATCAAGAAACCCATGAACTATTCATGAAGCCTCCCTGATCTGTTTTCATGCTACTGAGTAGAGCAAACCATCTTGACATTGACAACTGCTACAGATGATGTCAAATGCTAATCTTTGTTGTTAACCTACCCGCTTCCTATGAGTTCTGCTCCAGGGACAACTCTGGGCTTTATTGGACACACCGCATTAAATGTATCACAGTCCTTCTCATCTGAGTTGTCCCCACAGTCATTCTGTTCATTACATCTCAGTTTGGAGCCAATACAGCGACCTGGGGGCAGAGACAAAATGGGTTGAAATGTGCCCCTACGCTATTGTGTCTGTGTACAGGTAAATCGGCAGGTAAATGGGTGACTTGTATACCATTGTTACACTGAAACTCTTTGCAGTTGATTGACTCCATCTTGCATTCGGTTAATGGGTAACAATTTCTGTCTTCTGTCAAAACAGCATCACACTCCACTCCTCCAAACTGGGAAGGTCTGAGCAGTGACCGAGTCCTTAACTATAATCAGAAGACACCCATCAGAGACAGATACAGGGGGAAGTGTCCCTGTGTCCATTTTCTTTTACTTGCCTGTTTTTTGGCACACGGGGAGCACCCAGACCATCTGGACCACTCAGTGAGCATACAGTGGATGGTGCAGGCTTGGACGTTACAGGCCCGACTTTCATGTTTCTGACACAAGTTCTCACAACTGTTCTTCCAGTAATAGTCATCATATATGATACTCCTGTAGAAGTGAGATTTGTGAAAACTCACAAAAGGAAGTCATATTGCATTGCATTTGAAAAAATTGAACAAATGAGTGAGCAGGGTAAACAAATGGGCAGGCAGGTTATGGCAAATATACAGTGGGGAGAACAAGTATATGATACACTGCTGATTTTGCAGGTTTTCCTATTTACCAAGCATGTAGAGGTCTGTAATTCTTACCATAGGTACACTTCAACTTCAAAAATCCCGAAAATCACATTGTATGATTTTTTAAAATAATTAATTTGCATTTTATTGCATGACACAAGTATTTAATCACCTACCAACCAGTAAGAATTCCGTCTCTCACAGACCTGTTAGTTTTTCGTTAGGAAGACCTCCAGTTCTCCACTCATTACTTGTATTGACTGCAACTGTTTGAACTCGTTACCTGTATAAAAGACACCTGTCGACACACTCTATCAAACAGACTCCAAACTCTCCACAATGGCCAAGACCAGAGAGCTGTGTGAGGACATCAGGGATACAATTGTAGACTTGCACAAGGCTGGGATGGGCTACAGGACAATAGGCACGCAGCTTGTTGAGGAGGCAATAGCTGTTGGCACAATTATTAGAAAATGGAAGAAGTTCAAGATGAAGGTCAATCTCCCTCGCTCTGGGGCTCCACGCAAAATCTCACCTCGTGGGGCATCAATGATCATGAGGAAGGTGATGGATCAGCCCAGAACTACATGAAAGAACCTGGTCAATGACCTGAAGAGAGCTGGGACCACAATCTCAAAGAAAACCATTAGAAACACACTATGCCGTCATGGTATCAAATCCTGCAGCGCACACAAGGTCCCCCTGCTCAAGTCAGCGCATGTCCAGGCCCATCTGAAGATTGCCAATGACAATCTGGATGATCCAGAGGAGGAATGGGAGAAGGTAATGTGGTCTGATGAGACAAAAATAGAGCTTTTTGGTCGAAACTCCACTCGCCGTGTTTGGGGGAAGAAGAAGGATGAGTACAACCCCAAGACAACCATCCCAACCGTGAAGCATGGAGGTGGAAACATCATTCTTTGGGGATGCTTTTCTGCAAAGGGGACAGGACGAATGCACCATATTGAGGGGAGGATGGATGGGGCCATGTATCTTGAAATCTTGGCCAACAACCTCCTTCCCTCAATAAGAGCATTGAAGATGGGTCGTGGCTGGGTCTTTCCAGGATGACAACGACCTGAAACACACAGCCAGGGCAACTAAGGAGTGGCTCCATAAGAAGCATCTCAAGGCCCTGGAGTTGCCTATCCAGTCTCCAGACCTGAACCCAATACAACATCTTTGGAGGGAGCTGAAAGTCCGTATTGCCCAGCGATAGCCCGAAACCTAAAGAATCGGGAGAAGGTCTGTATGGAGAAGTGGGACAAAATCCCTGCTGCAGTGTGTGCAAACCTGGTCAATAACTACAGGACACATATGATCTCTGTAATTGCAAACAAAGGTTTCTGTACCAAATATTAAGTTCTTCTTTTCTGATGTATCAAATACTTATATCATGCAATAAACTGCACATTTATTATTTAAAAATCTTACAATGTGATTTTCTGGATTTTTCTTTTAGATTCCGTCTCTCACAGTATAAGTGTTCTTATGATAAAAATTACAGACCTCTACATGCTTTGTAAGTAGGAAAACCTGCAAAATCAGCAGTGTATCATATACTTGTTCTCCCCACTGTATGTCTTTATTTCATGCCTCACAAATCCCATAAAATAAAATGTGGCAACCCTTTTCTAGTGTCTATCTGCAACTTTGAAGTAACTCCTAGTACCTGTGGCGCTCTTGGGTCCCGTAGTTGCAGGTTTTGGTGCAGATGGACCATGAGCTCCAGGCGTAGTGGTCACAGAAGCAGCCCAGGCTGACCGATATTAAACAGAGGACATGCAGCAGGACCAGGAAACTCTTGGTCAGATCCATGAAGAAGGATGGTCCAGGAACAGTTCACACGGCAATGAGGACGCTTTCAGTAGACCTAGATGGTGATATAGGTGAAAGAGTAATAAGCTATGGGGTAGGATTTATATCCAGCCAAGCTATATGCAATCTATGCACTTCTGACACAACACTATATTAGAACGTATGCATACACAATATTGGTCCAGATAAAAACATTAAATGCTGTGTAAAACAAATCCAATCCTGACTCACCAGTGTTGGCTTATTCTGCCACTAGAGCCTGAGGTCTGCTAGAGGGAGAATGTGTGAATGTGAGTGTGTCTAGGAATGCGACTTTATGTATCCTTCCCAAGTGACCTCCCAGGAGAATCTGACTGTGAACATAGTTGGTTATTTGGCTTGCCTATATGTCAAGACATTCCCTTTCAGCACAAGCCGCAACACAGAGCCTACACAAAAACACATGTCTCTTAGCCAACATAAAGTTTAAAGATCCTAATCTCAAGTCTTTTAACCCTCCTCCTTTCGCAACCATCCATCCTGTCCTTTTACTGGAAGCAGTGTCTGAAAGTTCCAAATTCCAGTAAGGGTTAGTTAAAAATGCCAAACACTGGACTTGACTTTGGCTACTATTATATCAGATATTAAAGTGTACATTTATACAGGCAACATTTGTAACTTGTGTAATTACTAAACGAGTTAAAATTATTTTATTTTTTTTACATTTCTGGAACCATTAGTGAGGACCTGAATTATACCATCCAGATAGCATTTACTGCTTCTGCATTAGGGACACACCATTTTCGGTTATATATTTCTTTTAATTATTTTGTAACGACTTGCTACATCCTAGCTGCATTTCCAAGGCGTCTTCTTTCATGCGCCTCCCATATTTAGTTGTTTTGGTAATTACCTTATCACTATGCTTTTCTATGTGCTTATCACAGACAAATACCACAGAGACACAGGGAGCTAAATAGCCCATTGGTTGTATACAGCTGAAGCATGGTAGTTGAATCCTATTAAACAAGATTAAACTGGGTAAAAAATCTGCATATATTCTTATCAATGAAACATATTTTCTTAAAAAATAGTTTTAAAGCCAAAATAGACTTTATAGAACACAGCCAACGTTTCTTGAAGGTGTGTTCTGTATGACTGAAAGGGAAAGTACTCCCTATAACTTTTTAAGCAATACTGCATGTTTTGACAAATCATCTAAAGTGATTTTCTTTTATATTACGTTAACAATTTTTATATTTATTTTGAAAACATCTTCTCCTTTCCTCATTAATTTGCCATTTGCCATCACACTATAGGTTTAGAAACACAAATCTCTTTCCTCTTCTTCTTGTATACACCGTTCAAGAAAAGTTTTGTCCTTGCAAATCTCTCTGTATATCCATAATTATTTTTGTTGTTTTTACATTTAGAAAAATGTTCACACATCATTCAAATTTCCCATAGTTTTTCATTTATACTCACTGGCTTAATAAGGTACACAAGCTCCCTAACACAAATAGCCAAACAGCAAATCATGTTTCTTCAACTCAGTATTTTAAGAATACAGACATTGGTGGTAGGTTTAGTTATTGTTTGACCAAACATAACAATATGAAGACACATGATCAAAGCAATTTTGGTTTGAATTTCGCTGCCAGATGGGTGGTTCTAGCAACTCAGAAACAGCCCTGGGATTTTCACACTACAGTCTCTCAACAGAGAATGGTGCAATAAACGAAACACACCCAGCCAGCAGCATTTCTTCACCTTTTTAATGAGGTCAGAAGAGAATGGCCAGATTCATTCAAGCTGACCACAAATACTCAAATAACCACTCTTCATCTATCTCTGAACTTACAACGCATCAAATCTTGAAGTGGATTAAGGCAAAAGTGGATCCTACCCGATGCTAGATAAGTGTACCTAATAAAGACGTAGTGAGAGTAAACAGAGGATTAGCTGATTGACAGGGGCAGACAAGGGAACAGTGAAGACAGAGACACGCAGCTAAAAAAAGACCCCTCACACTGTCTTGTTAAAGGACAATAAAATTATTCTAACAACAACTGGTTATCATTCAACATGTAGCACAAACTTTACCAGCCTGATTTGGCTACTTCAAAGTCACATGTAGACAACTATAGGCAAGATGTTGACTGAGGATTTGTATTAGCATGGTTTGGCCATGGTTGATCATTGTTTCCAACCGGCTATTAGGATAATGAGATTGGCAGAGGGAAAACAAACCCATCGACACAAGTGCCAAGCGCCGCAAAACCATACCTAAGTAGAAGTTTATATCCTCCTTAAAAGCAGTGTTGCTATGTTTTATTTGTTTTGTACTTACTATTTTAATTCATTATCAATACCACTGAGTTACTGTTGTGTGAGGGTGCACACATTCAATTTACAAAAGAAAGAGAGGGTCGTACGAAAACAGGGCCATGCACATTGTAAAAAATGAACTACACACCATCTCTAATATTCACCAGCTGTAATTTGTCTTAACAGCTCTTGACACCTGACAACCCTTCTTTGAGACCTCATCCTTCACCATGGAAACCAAAACATGTAGCGTGCAAAGAGAGGGGTCACAACAAGGTCACTGCATTCCTGTCATGCTGATGACCTTAAAAGGGGGTTCACATTGTGACTGATTTTGTCAAGAGCTTTCTAAGTGCAGAACATTACAGAAAATCTTACCAGTTGTCTCTTTCACATCTGGGCTCTGAAACCAACAAGATGCAGCAGATCAGAGCCTCTGAAACGAGGCTAAAACTATTATTTAAATACAAAAGTTTATTCACATTATAAAATGGCCTATACACACTGTAGAACAATCTATAGCACAACATCTACACACCTACAACAGTACTTTTAGCAATATTCATGCTGTACACTTTCTGCCAAGTCATAGCTACAAAATAAATGCTAATGATTTAAACATCCAATCTTTAATCTAAAGTAAAATTATTCAAATAAAGTTTTAATACAAAACAGAATTTAAATCAACATTTACATACTGTATTTACATTCAATGAGAGCTGGCTTTTATATGGAGTTGCAAAGCCCTTGTAATGCAAAACACAAGTTGTAGACAGATCTCCTTTTAATGGAAGACTGCAAAAGAAGCATTGCACAGTGAAAGAAATATGACATTCTGTAGATGTCTAAAGGCAAAGAATAGGCAAAGCCATCTGCCAACATACTTTATGTCATATGGCATTGGTTTAGCACATCTGTTTGTGCTCAACTATAGACGGACATTAAAACGGTCCTCTTTTGTCGACCATGGGAAACAACTTGCTCATGTTCACAACATCACATCTGAATAGTTTCTTCTACATATAATTATATTACAAAATGAAGACAGACAGATCAGCTTTAAGTTCTCCAAATGGCAGTAATACGTTGGAAAACATGTAAGGTGTTGGTAGTATTGATGTCCAGCGCGCCCTGGCTGCTGCCAACAGGACCCGACTTAACCAGACACCAGGCAGCAAAACCCAGAGAAGCGCCTCTTCCTCTGCCTGACCAGCGGGAATGGAGTGAGATTCAGTAGACTGCTGTCGTCTGGACACAAGACAGACAAAGAAACCAGAGTACTACCTTGCAGTGAAGAGCCTGCTTGTGTGACTTACATGATCACACTGACACAGTAGAATTACCACATACCTTGATTTTTCAGAGGTAATGGCATGGTCTCCCTGAGTTTGCTAAGTAGGTTCCTCATCTCTCGCATGTCTCTGCCAAGACAACGTGAATCATTGTTAAATCCAAGTACCAACTCACACTGTCCCAGCAGAAGCATACACAAACTGACACGTTCACATCTGCTAGCACTGCTAATACCCAATCTATATGCATGGAATTCCTTTCATGTGTGGTCTACAATAAGTGTCCATGGCTTTCTGCCCTGTGAGGGGGGCCCACACAGAATTAAAGTGCATGATGGGCCCCCGTAGATATTTGCAGACAGAGACCTGCATGCTTCCCCACCCCAGCATGTAAAGAGACAACAAATCAAAGGGTGTCAGGGTCTAACAGACATTTTGTCACAGGGGGCTAAGCGAAACTCGTTGCACAGGGTCAACCACGAGAGAATTTGATTGAGGAAACATAGCATTCTATACTGTACCTATCAATGTTCTCAATGTCAGTGCACACCAGCCAGGACTCATGTGGGTAGTCCACAGGTGAGGAGGAGCGCTCCTCCAGGATGGGCACGTCAGAGCTCTCATCCATCTTAAAGTCCAGCCTGGGTTCCACATACAAATCTTTTCCTGAGAAATGAATTTTTCATTAGAACAACGTAAAATACTGGGTATCCTGTGATGCCGTGTGTTGCATACTGTAGCTACTTTCTGGCACTGAAGATTTTTTCAACTTCCCTGCCCCCTGCTGGTTCAGACTGGTATCGTACCTTTCCTGTGAAGCTGCAGCACTCCCAGTAAACACATGGATTTGAGCATCTCCGTAATGAACATCTCGAGGCAGCATTGCAGCTGGATGAAGAGCCGGCAGATCTCTGGGTGAATTTCCCCATCCTCTGGCCTACAGCACATAGCCAGAGAATGGACGCTTTCAAATAGGATCATTGGTTCCTATCCTTAACACAATAACCCTCTGGCTCTGAAGAGATCGCAGGTGTGAGGGATCCGTCATGGCCAACAGCAGAGCAGCTAATTCTTTAGTAGGCTATGCCAAAGTATCACAGTCTTAGCTTAAGTCTTAGCTTATGAACACTTGATAAAGTAGGCACATTCTGTTATTCTCTACGGTAGAAAGGAAAACTGTAGAATTCCCATCATTTTAAACATAGCCTACAGGAGGTTTAATTTCCTTGCATGTGTTAAATAAGACGCACCAGCTAGACTACCCACTAAGTTATAGTCCTTGCTTCCAGCTATTGTAAAATAAATGAATAGTTTGAACAAATGTGAGCAGTCCTATCAAAGTGTGTACCATGGATTGAAAAACTAATGTAGCTCCCTTGAAAGTTCCTGAGGCGACTGAAGATTATCTATATTGTGGTATTGGTCTTGTGGTAAAATGTAGGTGTTACTTTGTGCCTGCTATGTTGGGTTTGGTAAAAATCCATTTACCTAATTCTATTTACATCAAAAAATAGCCTACACAAAATTATAATTCCCTCCCATGTTTCAATTAAGAACTTGTGGAATATGAATTTGGAAAACTTTCTGAATTGACCCAGTGTGTGCATAAATGACAACTTACCCAGAACCAGATATAACCGTGAGGCTCTGATGAGCGGCTTGGGCCATAGCGCATCCTTTGGTCCGGGTACGGTGAAGCACAGCCCGTAAAGCGGGACAATCGGCAGAAATCTCCCCAACAGAGATGACCTGTTCTCGGTAGAGTGCCACGAGAGTGTTGAATTCTTGGACAGTCTGAGAAGCGACATGGACAAGTAACCCCTTTATGTCAATGCGTAGCTACATAGGGTTTCAAGAGAATACTGGAGGGAAAAGGCTATTACATACGTAGGTGGACACGCATCAGGTCAATGTTATGACAGCCACCCCTACAGGCTGCATCACGTTAATAACAATATGGAATACATTTTATTATAAACAAAGACTGCACCACATAATACACCGTAACCTAATTGCACACATACTATTCCTACGTGCCTTATTGTGTCATATAGCGCAACATTGTAGTATCACTTCTAGCATGCCCTTGTGACATATTTGCTCTACTGCTTAGAGCGCTTAAACACATTCAAGGACATTCTTAAATTCAGGTGTCCATCGCACCTGGGATTCCATATAAGACTTATTTGACAGACTAGCTTAACAAAACGTGTCTCTGGTGAATTACATTTGTTCTTGTATCTAGCGATGCGCATTTTAATGTGTTGTGGTAAAATATAGGTAGTGTCTGCTCTTATAGCAACTAGTAGGCCATAGCAGACATCACTGCATAGCTTCTACTTTTACCGACGATACGACAAAGCATATCTCACCATCCTACAGTCGCCGACAGCCCGCTGCGCTTTCCGCGCGCTCTCGGTACTCTCCCGGCGCTCCGGGTCCCTGACCGGTGGTTTTCCGAGCTGAAAAATGTTCGCTGCAGATCTGGGGCGGTTCTTGCGCCCGTTCGGTGCAGAACACATGCATACACAGCCACTGATAAAAATCCACGGACAGCCTATCTATAATTTTCGTTCCTGGAATTTTCTCAGAGGACGCTACCGAGGTCGAAGCTCTTGTCAGTGTCTCTGCGGGGTATTTAATCTTCTTGCAGGACGAGTGCGAGCAGCGGACAGCTTCTCGCAGCTCCTTCTCTGCATCTCTCTCCTCAGCGGCGAGGCGAGTCACCTTCACCCCTACGGAAGGCCACAACTGCGGCTGAACAGTCTTCCGTCGTGTTTTCACGTGAGAAGCGAATTCACGGAAAGCCTGTGTTAACCATTCGTCACTGCTCCAACGTCTCGTTAACTGTTACACCGTCGACGACTCCAAAGCATGCGTTTATCGCACTGGTTCAAATACATTACTTCAAATATTATTAATGCGCAACAGCATGTTCTAAGACCAGGAGACTGATTTAAGGTGCTCAAATCTTATGAGCTTCTAAGTCTCCCCCGACAGATTTTTGACTAATACGCTAAAGAAGGCTGCAATCGAACTACAATGTATTATATTAACCAAAATTGCTGTAAAGTTGACACATAACTTGCCTGAGATTTCATGATTTGTCATGTAAAACGTAGGCAGCGTTTATCACTGTAGGTAATAGGTTCAAGTTCTAAGACAATATTCCATCCAGTTCCTGCAACACACAATATTGCCAATAACTTTGTGCAAAGCAGTTTCAGTTCTTAAAGATATAATTTAACTATTATTATTATCATTCTTTCTACTTCACCTTAAAACAACTATTTCTCAAAAAACAATTATGGAATTTACTAAGCAAAGTTGTTAAAGGGTACCCAAAACACACAAAATGGGCCTACCTATACAACTTTGTCATGCAAATACAGGATATAAGTAAATTTCATTTAAAAAATACTTTATAAGCACCTTACAGCTATAGTTTGACTTAGCGGGTTCCTAATTCCAATAACATATGGAGGTGATGGGTGCAACGTGGTCTCATTGGAATACGTAGATTATTCTAGATAAATCTATGACACCTAATTTCGTATGATATGTTACATTACAATATGTCATGATAGATAACATTACAATCCAATACCAAAACGTATAATAAATTACCAATGCTATTAAAACAAATTCTATGTTACCAATGCTAGACAAACGTATCAAATGTTACGAACAGTATGAAAACGTATGATATGTTATGAACGCTACTAAAACATATCATACATTTTGATTTTGCATTAAGCATGCAAGCCATGTTTCGACCCGGTGACGCTCAGCTCTGCAGATCGGTTTCCCACCCACTGCCCCACATAGAGATAATGGATTTGGCAGGATGAGTACTGGTCTTACCGAGGTTGATATAACGTGTAATAAATGCATTTTAACGTTACAGTTAGGTATCACAGCACTGGGGTAAAGGTTAGGGTTAAGGTTTGATATCACAGCACTGGGGTAAAGGTTAGGGTAAAAGTTTGGGTAATCGTTAGAAAGAAAATTACTTGTAACATATTGACCTTGTAACACCACTACTTGCTGCCCCTAATAGGAAGTTCCTATTTATGTATTCCAATGAGAGCTGGTTGATAGGTGAGAATACTATCTTGCCCATAAGCCCCAGCTGTCTCACTTCAAAGAGTAGCCATCTTCCCGAGATAAAAACACAAACTATACTTCAGAGAAGTAGTATAATAGCAAGCAAAGCACCAGCAGGGTCGGTAACCAGTTGACAGACTGGATGTATATGAGGACCAGGTCAAAGTCAAAGAGCCATGTTCTTATGTCGGCAAGGTCCAGGGCATCCAGTGTGAAGCCTGCTGGGGGAAAGTGCCACCGCCTCCCTGCAGCTGCCTGCCTCTGGTATCCTGGAATAAAAACAAGAAGACGAAAGAGAGAACACATCTAGTCTACGTCTTGAAAATAGTAGGTTATTGTTAAAGAAAACCTACAATGTTTGTGTCATTTACTCTCACACAAATTGGTTGTAGCCCAATTAATCCCAATCTTCCAGAAGTTTTAAAAACAATTACAAAAACCTGCCTTTTTGTCAAAACTGGAAGTAATATGTAATTATGAGATTACTACAAATTCCATAGTGCTTTGCGTCTGGAAGGCAGGTAGAAAGGTGTGTCTAAAACTATTTGGGTGTTTTCTTCTTTTTTCTCAGGCCAATGTGAGCAGACAATCAATATTCACTGACTGTTCTGCAAAAATATTTTTTTTTATTGTTTTGGGTTCTTGAGTTGTCCTTTAAGGAAACTGGTTAAGCTTGTCATTGTAGTTAACTAAATCAAAACTTCACTTTATGAGAAACTATTTACTGTAGTTACATGAGATTTATACAGTGTTCGTTGCAGAATATCTTAATGATCAGACTTAAACAGAGTTACTCGACATTCAGATATGCAGTTAATTTCTGCAAGTAATACACAATATATCCACACCCACAATATGCCTCACCCCAAAAAAAACGGAATTGTTTTTGACAGCTGGGAAGTGGCCATTTGGCACATTTGGCGTTCTGAAAGTTGTGCTTCCGGGAGTGGTAGACATTTGGAAAAAAGGCCTTAGCTGTCTGGTTGAGCTCTGAAAATGAAAAAGTAATTCAATTTAGTGAAAATTTCCATCAAAAAAGTTTAATTTATTTACAATTTTCAGCTTTGGTGCAGCTCGTTGTTATCAAGAGCTAAACTATTCAGTTTAGAATAACATTGTACCAATTGCTGACCTTTCTGGAAGTGAGTTTGTGAGATCAGGGTGCGGCAGAGAGGACAGGGGGTGTTGGTGGGACTGTTCTTGGCTAGTGTGCGGAGACAAGGCTCACAGAAGATGTGGCCACAGGGCTGGCAGCTATAGGGGCTGAAGTAGACATCCAGGCACACTGCACAGGTGTAGGCCTCTCTGTCCTCCTCGCTGTCTGTCAGCATCCCTGTCAGACTCTATAATACAGAACAGAAGAAATATAAAAACAGTGATGCAATATGAAACAATATCTGACATCAGTAAAATAATTATTCATCTCTTAAAAGCGTATTATAAGAAACAGTATCCTGACAGCTGACTGGAATGCAATGATCAATTACGGAACATTTTTCGGTCCTTTGTTTAGTTGCCACTAAACTTCAAAATAAAGAATACATTCATCTTATATGGCTTTTAATTTATTAGAAAAGACAATATCAGATTCTTCAAAAGGACAAAAACATATTTTAAGTTGAGTGAGACAAACCTCAATGATACCCTGCACCCCTGGTTAAAGAGTCCTGCAGCAGCTAAGCATTATAACTTGTATAGGAAAAGCCAAGGTGTGGTTATTTTCTATGGCCAGTCCAGTCAACATTGAACCTGGATGGTAAGGTGTCACATAAGGTGTATCTGAATCATAGGTTACTGTCAACAAACAATTTATGAAATGCTAACACAGGGACATTTACTCACCCACCTAGAGAAAAAGGCCAAATTGAATTATCTTAACCAAGCTGCTTGCTTAGCTTATGGATGGCAACAGTATATAAGGCAAAATATAACATTGCTTCTTGTACATCATCAGTCCTCACCTGTACCTGGGTGTTAAGCCAACGCTCCTTCCTCCTCTGTTTCCTCCTTTGGCTCTTCATACGGTTCTTCTCTCTCTTGCTGAGACATTGTGGGACTACTGCCTGGGCCTGACCAGGTTCTGAGGGGGTTCTCCCTCTATCTTCTCCATCCACCTCCTCCTCAGTCACGAGGGAGACACCTGGCGCTGTCACTGCGAAAGGAGTAGAACCAGGGGCCAGATTTCCCAGCTGCACTGACTCTCCTGATGATTCAACATGAATCTGTTGCTCTGAGCTATGCAGTGCAGATCCGTCCCCAGTCAGATGAGATGGGCGTGTAGGTAACCTACCAGTGGTTGCACCAATTAGAGGAAGGGTGTAAGACCCAACAGGTGTATGGGGCATGTGCTCTGTCCCTCTCTCATTCTCATTTACAGGTCCAGTCCGGGACACAGAGCTAAAGGAGGGTTCCATCCAGCCCCTCGCAACAGACTTTCTATCAGAAACAATGCTAGGGGTGCTCAACGGAACTGATTGGTTGGCTGAGATGTCGCTCGTCTGGTAAAAGGGATCCGGGTGTGTTGTGACTGGTAGGCTCTCCATGTTAAGGCGGGACACAGGGGTACAGCAAAGCGGTGAGCCAACGAGATCATCATCCCCAACCGCTGGCTTGTCCGACTCACTGACTTGTCCTGCACCCCCTTGCTCACCTCTCTGGCAGCACTGTCCTCCTCTACCTCTCATCTTCGGTGCTGGGACCACATGAATGGAGCGGTTGTGGTCCCGGTCGACCCTACTCTTGCTGAGGTGCATGATGGACTCCTGACCACAGGGGCATTTGGTACGTTTGAGGAAGTTGAAGCCGCCCAGACGAGCGCCGCAGTTCTCGCAGTTCAGCTTCCCCACTGTCCACTGGGCCTGCAAGGTCAGGACAGTTGAACCAAAATAAATTCTCTGCTTGTGTAACATTTCAAGGGAACAACCAAACGTAATCAAACATTCCCACGCCTCCAAAGAAAAACAAAAAAGAGCCCCCCCACCTGATGAACTGACGTCAATATCCACTCCGGCAGTGTATCAACATTCATGTGCCAGACCCTGCACATGCCGGCTGATGTTGCTCCATCATCAGGCTCCATCTGGTGGGAGACTGAAGTTAGCTTTCCTCAGTTCAGACCCTGTAAACATTTATCCCTGTCATAACACCTGTCTGGCCCTGTTAACCCTGTGTTATAACACCCGTGTGGCCCTGATAACCCTGTATTATAACACCCATCTGGCCCTGTTAACCCTGTGTTATAACACCCATCTGGCCCTGTTAACCCTGTGTTATAACACCAATGTGGCCCTGATAACCGTGTTTCAACGCCCCTCTGGCCTTGTTAAACCTGTGTTATAACACCCATCTGGCACTGTTAACCCTGTGTTATAACACCCGTGTGGCCCTGATAACTGTGTTTCAACGCCCATCTGGCCCTGTGAAACCTGTGTTATAACACCCGTCTGGCCCTGTTAACCCTGTTTTATAACACCCATCTGGCCCTGTTAACCCTGTGTTATAACACCCATCTGGCCCTGTTAACCCTGTGTAATAAAACAAAGTTTGGCCCTGTTGACACTGTGTCAAAAACACAGCTAGCAGTACTCTATGCTAACTTGAAAAACAACCCATTCTCACCCACCTGATGTAAGCATGTTGTGTCTAGAAAGCTTTTTCGACATCTCCTGCACCGGAGCATAGCTCCCTCCCCTGGGTTGTCCATGGAGACAAGTCTGTTTCTGTGGCAGATGAGAACAATAATGAAAAAGATGGCGGTGCACTTTTTAAATGCCTGAGCATCAGATTGGTAATTGTAAATTACATAACAAATTGTTAAATGAGGAAATAATGGCTATTCCAGCTATCTGAAGGAGGGCCCCATTGATTTTGTTAGTCAGTGACACTCGGAGAGCATATTAAAAACAGCTAAAATGTCTCACCACCCAATGGAACCATATGTAGAACTTCTGAAAAAAATCTACATGGCAAAATATGTAGAACATGAGGCTAACTCTAAAACTTTAGAAGAAAATTATCTCAGGAGCAGTAATTGAAAGTTGCTTTGGGGACACCCAGAGAAATGCCATGACCATAGAAATAGATCGACTAATCATGTGCAAGTATGGATAAATTAATATGGTTTAGTCAGATGAATACAGCCGACCCGACACAAGTGGCCATCCCTATCAAAAAGAACAAAAATAAAGTTCCAGCTTCTTTTGGTGACAGAATAACAAAATAACGCTAAGCCGTTTTTTAACACAAGTGACACATCTTTAAACTTAAGATTTTTGTTGAAGCACGGTGCAGATATGCATAACTAAAGGCGTGATGTTTTCGTAGTGATATAGCTACTTTAGCCCAAGATACAAACGTAGACAAACCTTAGGTCTGTTGGTTGTCCAATATGTTTGGGAAATATTCTATACATTGGCTATTTTTATTGTAAATATGTATTCATAACGTAATAAACAAACTGACTAAAAATATCCGTGTGAGCTGGTGGGGCACAGTAAAGATCTCTGTCTCAAGATGTTTCACGGTGAACTTCTCTATAAATTAAACTAAATGCAAATGTATATGACGAAGGCTTTGAAACAATGCCAAAAAACACATATCCTACAATATCTTACCTGGGATTTCCAAATTATTTTGCACTCATTTGAAACGAGTAATTAATTAATGAATTCATAAAAACAGTCAGAAACTTAGAGGACAACGACGTCATTTCTTGCAGCTACGGAGAGTCAGATGCACCAAACAAGACAAACCGAGTTGACATGTACGACTGGTAGGCATACGCCAGGTAGCAGTATACGATCAGAATGGCTCACAGCGAAGTGCTCTGGCCGTGGTGCTGATCTGGGGCTTTGATTCACAACACTCAAACCAAGGAATTCCTGGGACCCAGTTGCTGCCTAGTAGAATTGTAAGTTGACACTAAATACGTTTTTGGTTGCAGCTAATATAAATAATATACACATCATATCATAGACACATGGTTTCACACATAATTACATCGATTTAACACACACACACCTTGTCTAGATGTCTGTGTAGTCTTTTTACTACAATAAAATCCTAGCTAAGATTTTGACTTAGATATTGATACGATAAACATCATAGTCCATTTAGTCAAATCTACTGTTTCCAGTACAGCTCGATAATCATATATTGGGCCACGACTATTACTCAAATATTAATATTACATAATTAACACGTATTAAATACTAGCATTGAATGTTAGTAGGAGAAATTAACAAGGCCAATTAAAGACCTTTGCTTTTCTCCCAAACGTCTGTTGTTAAGCGCTACGGTTGATAGCATAGCACCTGCATCTCACTGCACTCGCACTCTCGCAGTCAACTGTTGGCCAATTGCAAAAATAAAATGTCCAGCTAACCACCCACTGACGTATTTTCTATCACCAGTATAAATATACCAACTCGTCACAGTTGTCATAAAACGGCAAAGGGGAGTAAGTGTAAGCTAGGCTCAATGAGCGACGCAGAAAATTCATCTCAGACTGCTTGCGCACTCCAAGGATGGAGCTCTGTTGCGCAGTTGAGCTGAAGCGAAGTGTCTGAAGCGCTTTCTTCTGATCAACATGGAAGAAAAAAACAATACCTCAAACACATCGTTTCGATTTGATTTTGAAAACAACATCTCTAAAACTAGTGTCGAGGAGGTAAAACCAAGTTCCCAAATCTTTACGTCCTTTCTTCTGGCCGCGCTAATCCTTTGTGCCATATTTGGCAACGCGTGTGTGGTTGCAGCTATCGCTCTGGAAAGAAATCTACAGAATGTAGGGAACTATCTGATCGGATCTCTGGCGGTGACTGACCTGATGGTATCAGTTTTGGTGTTGCCAATGGCAGCACTTTACCAAGTATTAAACCGGTGGACTCTCGGACAGGTACCGTGTGACATTTTCATTTCTTTAGATGTGTTGTGTTGTACATCATCTATATTGCACCTGTGCGCCATCGCCTTGGACAGGTACTGGGCCATTACCGAACCCATTGAGTATATGAAGAAAAGAACACCCAGAAGAGCGGCGGTTCTTATCAGTGTCACTTGGTTTGTCGGGTTTTCTATCTCTGTTCCACCCATGTTGATCATGCGTTCCCAGCCGAGTAGTAAGGCGGAGGACATAGCAAATCCGGAGCAGTGCAGGATCAGTCGAGACCCCTGGTACACCATTTATTCGACATTCGGCGCATTTTATATTCCGTTGATACTGATGTTGGTCTTATACGGAAGGATTTTCAAAGCAGCCAGGTTTAGAATCAGGAGAACAGTGCGTAAAACAGAGAAAAAGAAAGTGGCTGATTCTTGTTTGGCACTGTCTCCTGCTCTTTTCCACAAAAGGACCAACGGGGACCCGAGTAAAAGCTGGAAGAGGAGCGTGGAGCCCAAACCGATCCCGTGCGTAAACGGCGCAGTAAAGCATTCAGAGGACGGAGAGTCACTGGAGATCATCGAGGTACATAGTTATTCTAAAATCAA
Organism: Esox niger; assembly: GCA_016801105.1. Classification (NCBI taxonomy): domain Eukaryota; kingdom Metazoa; phylum Chordata; class Actinopteri; order Esociformes; family Esocidae; genus Esox; species Esox niger. The sequence continues at coordinate 33,933 of JACXGJ010002356.1, read as the reverse complement.
CCTGCCACTCCCCAACTCCGAACCGCTATTTCAGAGCAGACACGATAAGAATATGGAGGCAAAAAGAAAAATGGCCATGGCCAGAGAGCGAAAAACCGTGAAAACGTTGGGCATCATTATGGGTACTTTTATATTTTGCTGGTTGCCTTTTTTTATCGTCGCCTTGGTAATGCCTTTTTGTCAATTCTGCCAAATGCCAAGTTGGCTCAAGGATGTCATTAACTGGCTGGGGTACTCCAACTCCCTTCTGAACCCCATAATTTACGCATACTTCAACAAAGACTTCCAAAGTGCTTTTAAGAAAATAGTAAAATGTCATTATTGCAAAACATAATCATGCACATAATATCCTGTTATGCTTCAAATTGTGACTAATGTTTGCAAGTGTCGAAAATATTAGACAAGATATTAGCCAAGATAGAAAATGTTGTTTCATAAAAATACGTTCAAGATTGTGACTATATTTGTGTTATTATAACAAGAGTTAAACAAAAATAACTAATAATCAAGACTGACGAAGGTTGTTATAGGTTGTTACCGCAGAACCTGTCAAACATGCTTTGTATTGTCCAATAAACCATGTCCATTTCAGAAACATGTACTTCTGTGTTGACGTGTGTGCATAATTTGAGCCCGATATAATCATTTTGGCTTTTGCCCTAGCATTTCATATAAATATTTTATTTATCTTGACTCACCTTCATTTACAAGTCGATCCGCAAGGTAAAGTATAATGGATTTGTAAACAAAATGTCCTATTCCTATTGGGATATAGTGATGCTCCAAACAAGCCATGGTTTTACAACAGACAAGGAACTCACAGAATTCTCCTTTTAGATCCTTAAATTACTTACACTGGAACAAACACACACACGTAAATGTGGCACACGGTCAGATAGTACAGTATGGATGCAAAGGAATTCAAAACACAAGACAAAAAGTACAAGATCCTAAACCTCAAGCATTCAACAGTAAGTGTGTGAGGTCATATGAATGTTGGACAAATTTAATTTCTTACACCTGCAGTCTGTAAAAGAAAGTAAGAAATTATTAGTTAGAAAGAAAATATGTGTATTTTGGTGTGTTTTTTATCTGCCACAAAAAAACACTTGAACAATTGCATGAACACAAATCGGAGAGCTATTGCCTTGGTCTGTAGTGGGGCATTAACATAGCAACAACCAAACACATGCAAAAACACAGACACACAGACACACACACACACACACACACACACACAGACACACAGACAAGCACACACATATCCATTTATTACTTTAGTTTATCTCCATAGGATAAGGAATCCACTCATACAGCTTCAGCACATGTGCTCAAGAGTGTCCTATGTTACACTTTAAATTTGAAACTGTATTTTGTACATGAACTGGCATTAGAAGTAAAACACTCAGATTTGTTTTTTAAGGGATACAGTTAAACTAGGCAGTGTGCTTTATACAGTATATCACTCTGTTTGTTTCAGCACCGCCAGCAACCCTACCCACAGGCTGGGCCCAGTAGAGGCCACTCAATGGAACTGACGGCAAAGAACCATGTCACCATAGCGACCCTCAGGGGCTTCAAACTCTGGGTCTGAGGGGCAATTATCTGATCAAAGGGCGTCTAAAAATCTGGAACACAGAGGAATACAGAAGGCCCACCTGAGGCCGATCGCTGGCTAGACACCAGCTTACTGAGGGACAAGCAATTTTTTTAGATCCCTAAGTATTACAAGCGATGCGTATCTATAGCCAATCCTCCCTACAATCATCCACCAAGATGTCACGTCACCTCTCCCTTCTTCTTCAACATGTCACATCTCACCCCTCCCTTCTTCAACATGTCACATCTCACCTCTCCCATCTTCAGCATGTCAGATCTCACCCCTCCCTTCTTCCCCATGTCAAATCTCACCCCTTCCTTCTTCTTCAGCATGTCACACCTCACCTCTCCCTTCTTCAGCATATCACATTTCAACCTCCCTTCCTCTTTAACATGTCACATCTCACCCCTTCCTTCTCCATCATGTCACATCTCACCCCCTCACACCTCTTCAATTCTGATTCTGAAAAAATCTCCAGTTAAGAGACTGGTTGGCTCTGTGAGTTGATACAGAGTGTACTCCTCACTAAATCACTGTGAAGATTGGAGAAATAACGAGGGCACTGGTGAATGTCATCCATATGCATTTGAGCTTCTCAGTCATGCTCCCTCCATTTCATTGAAGTTCAGCCTCTGGTGTTCTTCTGTCAGTACCATTAGATTCCAGTCAGTAAAGTAAACCTATAAGCCCATGACAGAAAAAAATGCTTCTGTTTTAGTCTCTGCTTTCTAGCTCTTATAGGCCTTTCTTCAAGGCATTTTGAAACATTCAAATAAGTATGCAATGAAATGCATGAAAATAGATAAGTATTTATTGTTGTTCACTTATATAAGTAAATGACAGATTGATCGTCCATTTCCTCTTTCTTCATCTGCTTTCTCTCTCCACGTCACCTCCCAACCCTGATTAAAGCTCATACCAGTTCAGCAGTCTGAAGGAGCAGGAAACAGATGAATGACATCAAACAGAGGCTCATTGTTTGTAGTGTAGCTGTTTTTTACCATTGGCAGGTGCTGTTATTCTACATTCTTCATTGGCTGCTGCCAAACTTGTGATCTGTAGAGAACAATGGGAGAGGAAGATTAAAGATGACTAGTACATCAGAGTGTAAGACAAGGAGGACACGTTTGCAAGCACACACATGCTCACAGGTGTAGCAAAATGGGTGTTATTTGGTTTATTTTATAGTTATTATTAGATACAATATAATTCGCAGTGTCACAGTATGGCTCTGAGTAGTATTCTCAAGTAGGCGTGTACTATAATCATAGAAATAACTATTATCACCCAAAACAAATTGACCATCTGTGGATGATGGATAAGAAAAGCGCACAAACTCTCCTTGACACTTTACTTGATTCTGTTTCAGTTTTTGTCCCTTCACTGAGTGGCCTTTGGCCAGCCTGGGGTGAAAAAAAGAACCAAAAGTGGAACAATAAATTCACAATGAAGTTATTCAGCTGACACATGTATCCTGGGCTACTTATTGTACTGAATGCATACATTTTCATAGATTTATTTCCTACTGTTCCCTCGTGGGACATAAACAGAAGGCTAAAAATGATTCTGATGCATAATCAGACACAAAGGCACACGAGTATATTGTAATGAACTACAGAAGAAGATGAAGTCATCATTAGGAAATGTAACGAGCTAACACTCTATTGGCAAGAAATATATTTTCCTACACAACAATTTGGAATCATAGATTAGACATAGCATAGTTCAAGTAAATTCACCACACTCAATTTTAATATGATATGTTACATTTAGTACAGCCACTAGATGGCATTGGGTTGGGATTTCACATTTGAATTAAGTGTTGGATTGCAAGGAAATTGTGGACAAAATTGTAGCATATAAGTTTAGCAAATCATTTAACATAACATAAAATAAGGCATATTACTAAACGCACTGTCCCTGACTGTCCTCTTGCATAAAAAGAATGAGGGCACGAATATTATCGAAAAAGACACGTTGCTGGATCATGATCTGACAGTTCAGACTGCCGATTAACTTTCAAAAGAAAAATAGCTAAAATTACAATTGCATATGGTTACTTTGATTTTCTGAAGGGATGAAACGATCCCATGGGGACTGAGAATGAAGAAACCTTTTTGTGCCAAATAGAAAGAGACTCCAGTGGCAGGCCACCCACTAAGGTGTTAGGGGCAGTGACACACTTGGTTATAAAAAAAATCTAATAAAAACATTTTTATTTGATTAATTGGAACATATGACCAATTGGTAATATTAGCTATTACACACTACTCCCCCACCAAAATACCACAAACTACTGAAAATATGACTCCACTGTCCACATTCAAGAATAAGGTGAAAACTTTCTATAAGAACATAAGAAATCAAAGCGTATTACTTGTGTAAGGGCAGAAGGAGGAAAACTCTGATCTGACAAATGACTGAAACTCTAGTCATTATGCAAGCAAAGAGGCAAAAAAAAATATATTCTGTTCATCCACATGAAAGGTTAGAGGAGGAAATATTATTATATGAACATAGAGGAAATGCTGCACACATACAATATAGTACAAACACTGACCCAGTGTCACCCAGACATTACTGCAAAGATGGCCAGTTTGCTCTGTACCGACATGCTTGTGTTTCAGTATTTTCTGCAATTACCTTTGATAACATTTATACAGAAAACAGTACATACCTGCAACTAAGGGTAAGCGCTCATATATTCTTTATTCTAATGTAAATTGTAGGAATCACTACCAGAGAGCTTGATGAAAGGCCACTAGGGCACCTTTGGAAAAGAATTTCCTAACAAATGTAACTAAGTTACCTGTTGCAACACAGATAATGCTGAGCAGTACAACGCTGAAAAGACGTTGTCGTATAAGCACATACACATACACCACATGGATCAAACGGATGTTTCCTTGTTCTTTCGCCTAATTTCTAAATGGCCCCATGTGAGCTTATTCGTGTCCCTTTAATATTTTAGATCCTCTAGCAGAACCCTGGAACAAGGATCCAACCAAACCTCAATTAATGTGACTCCAGCCATGAAATATCATGTAGCGCTCCACATCTCCCCACAAAAGTACTTTGGCTCTTAATACGTAAAATAATTAAAATAATGTTAGCTACATGGAAATAGCACAGTCCTGATGAGCAAAGGCCTGACAATCCTATTAAAGTGCTCATTTGTGTCCCCAAGACCAGGAATAGCCTGTCACCATGGGAACCTGGGTTGTATTTTGCTAAGGTACAGAGTGAAATGTATTGGGGGATTTAAATGTGTTTGTTCTGGGATCAGTGTAACCAATGCCTTAAGCCAGGAAAGAGAGGAGATAGCAGTGGAGAGCTGACACCAGAGATGATTCAACAAAGCTCTGATCTGACAACTGAGGGCCATGAGTAGGATGCAGGCACTGGTTTGTAGCCATACTTTTAGTATTGCTGTCTTTGAGGCCCTGAGAGTTATACAAAATCAAGCAAAAATCAGGTTAAGTGATACGCTAATCATATGAGAAATACCTTGATGACATTCAAGAAAATTTGAAAAGTAAATGCTATCTGAGAATTAATAGGAAGTATCCCAAAATTCCATATTAAAATAATGTTGCCTATCAGTTCTATTTATGTCACAAGGTGGAAAAGTAAACGGTTCTTTGGGATTTAAATTATGCAGGCAGAGTGAATTAGAAACCAAACACACAAAAACAGTTTCAATCATTTTATTATTTAGGATCTGCTTTTGCTAGATATTAGATGCATGCATCTATCTAGCCCAGGAACACCATAAAACCATGCAGTCTAAAATACGACAATTAAACTAACAACATAAAAGATGGAAAGAAACAAAAGGTGTTGCAGCCCAGAAGTCTGGAGTCACTGTAATTTTCCTTTGCATTCAATACTGTTGTTTAGTTTAAGTTAAAAAAAATAATAACTCCACCGTGCCTCTGGCCCAAACTTACCTGTGAACAGTTGTTAAAAATAGAGAATGAAACTCAACTGAAATAAAATCAGGTGGACCCATTAATCATCAAATTCCATGTTCACTATTCAGGTAGTCACACCTGAGGCTGTGAGGGTAAAAAATACAAACACTAATGACTTGCAAGTAGCTTCATTTGGTACTGCATAGCAGACACCTAGGTTTAGAGAGACAGAAACAACACTGTCCTCTCTTGGACAAAATGAGAAGCAAAGACAGAAAAAATTATGCACCCAACTGGAGGTGACTGAATGGTTGCCTACACACTGGACCAAAAGGGGGGACATTTAGTTTTACACTAAAAGCAACTGACCATACCAAAAACAATTTTGTGAAATTATGTGTAAAGCATGAATATATAATTACAAAATGTGTCAAAATATATTTGTAAAATGTAAAAAGACAACTTCTATCATCAGCAGGCCTCACTGACTCATCTAAAATATTGCTAACCAGTGGCATCGTTAGGTCTCGGCGTCTGGCCGGTGCTTTTCGGATCTTTTATGAATAGCCATGGATCTCAAATTGACAAAAAATATGATTAAAAATAGCCTCTGATCTATTCACAAACATCACGACCTGCATATTAATGGCTATGAAGTATGTCCCAATCGGTCCAAAATACTGGAATAGGCTGATTATATACCTGAAATTCCTATTATATACTAAACAGTACGTACTTAATCACCCGTAGTAGGCAGTATGCGATTTCAGGTTCAGCCATTAACTCTCTCGCTCGCTCTACAAAACGGGATATTGTATAATTTGCGGGCGTCAGGGAGGCGTTTTTTAAATGCGAGATACTCCCGGTACTTACGGGAGGGTTGGAATGTCTGTTTTCCACTCAAATTCCGACCGCGCATTATGATTTTCATACGTGTAAGCAGCTAGCATGTACATTCAAATGTTCATCTCCGTTATTTCTGTCCCGAGGGGGGTGCTAAGCTTCGAAAGTATTGAGATCCTATAGCAACGCCTCTGTTAGTTACCATGTTCACTTCTCGATTTCTCTTGATTTCCTCCTCAGATTGTCAATGACTCCTCACAGATTGGTGAAGCTTATATATGTGGTACATTAACAAGCTTTCAGCATGAACACAAAACAGATAACAATTCTGCAAACACAGTTAGGAACGGCCAAGGATAAACAGTCACTCACCTAATCAGATCAAATGTCTTAGGTTTCACTCTGCACTTACAGTTTTTCTTGATTACTAAGACCATTTTAATAAATCAGTTTGAATGCCAGAATTTTTTTGGTAAGTTGTGAGTAATTTCTCACAGATTTCACACACAATGCAAATGCTGAGCAATTTTTTTTTTTAAACAGTAAAGGCACAGAAGATGCAAAAGTTAGTGGAGTCAAGTCAAACAAAATGTAAATATTTGGTCACAGCGGATACAAACTACTCTATTGTTTCAGATTCAATTAATTCCACAATGTTTTAACAATGTTGTAAATCACAGTCTTCAGAGACTGGCTGGGTTAAGGTCCAGTCTAATATCAGTAGACCAACTCTGGAATCAATAGTAAGTATATTCAAGAATAACAGTAAGTTAGGTTACAATGCTGTACCACAATGTATTTCAGTATTATTTTACTGTTTATAGTTCGCTAAGCTATACAATTAAAATACATTTTGACTTTACTTAGTTTTTTTTGTTATTTGTAAGCTTGGCGTGTTGAGTTTTTATTCATTGAATTGAAGGTCAAATAAAGCCTTTTGTTTCAGGATATTCATGCTGTTGAGTGATATTTTGTCTGCATGAATTATTCATGAGGGACTAACTAGAAAAATACAATGGTATTCATTATCACATACAGGTCCAAGGCACAAACTTCCATGAGTGCAATATTAACATATGACATTTTTTAAGATGGATATGGGAGAAATTACCCCATACAAGTGTACCAAGCTTGTAGTGTTATCCCAATAAGACACAAGGCTATAATTAATGCCAAAGGTGCATAAACAAAGTCCGGGGTGAACAGGTCTTTATATTTACGAAAATTTGATATTTCAATTTTTTCTTACATGTATGTTTAAAGTAATATATGTCTAGATTGACACAATTGAACCAGACGTCCTAGCAGCAACAACGTTTTTTAATTTAATGAAACATGGCTGAAACAAAGCTGTTTGTGCTTTAGTCAATGTCTTTCATCTTAATAGCCATTTTTAACATTCCGAAAGATGTAAAAAGGTTAACAAACCCCCAAAATTAAAGATTTGAATGAGGAACAGAAGCGTTCAATTTGCAGTCGTCTCTTAATTTGAACCCTTCTGGTTCATTTGTCTCTACTTATATCTTAATTTAGTCATATGCATAGGCGGAACTCCTGGGAGAATGGGGGCGTGACCCCCCCCATCTTGGGGAAAACTGTTATTTTTGTCCCCCCCAATATATACATGTAAACACAACGATGTAATTTCAATAATAGTAATAAGATGCAATGAAAGCACTTGTGCAGAATATTGACACCTAATAGCGTGTTTTAAGTCCCCTCTGGCCCTTTGCCTCAAAGTGGTTTTATTCAAAAGTACATGTGTGGGTATCTGGCAGTCTGATGTTGGTGGTTGACTTTCAGTAAGTAGTTCAAACAAAGGATATGTTAGACAATTCTTTACTTCTACTATTCAATACAATAAAAAAAAACATTTCTAACCGTCACCAGCCTTCATTTTCTCTGCACTGAATGACAGGTCACTCATTATGTTAGCCAGCGGTTAGCTGATGTTTGCTAGCAAGCTACAGTAACATCAACCAGCTTTTGCAGCTGTTTAATTTGTGTCAATGTGAGAAGCTTGCAGTGCAATGTATGGAGTGCTCATTAGCTGGCGTGGTGACAGAGTTCGTGTCTACCCTCTGAAAGGTATTCAATGCACATGGCTAACGTGGGCTAGTACAGTAAATTTGTTTTATGTTTGTACTGTAGTGTTGAGAGAAAGTTGGCTAGAAAAACTTAACAACACAGAGGTACTAATTAACTCTTGAGCACAGGTGTATAGATAGATAGCCTGCTGGGAGTCACAGGCTTGAGAGATAGGACCATTGACCATATGTTGGAACAACCCATACAAGGGTCATTTAGGCCTTTCTTATTGAAGGGTATTTGGCTGGGTTTGACCCTAGGCCGCCTCCCTTTATAAGTACTGTGGAACTTCCTGTATTCTTTAGAGAAGCACAAAGGAGAGAGAGAGAGGGAACTCTGTTAACATCAATGTCTCATGCTGAATAAAAGATGGCTCTCACCTGACTTTTGGTTGCATAACTTTTTGTTCTTGGACATCAGAACAGGAAGCTAACAGTTGGTGCCGTGACCCGGATGATGGTTTGATTGACGAATCAAACCACTCTAAAAGAACAAGTCAGTAATATCAGCATGGGAATCCAGATAATCCACATCTGGAATTTTGCTTTTTAAGCAATGGGAACCTGTGGTGAGGACACACAAGACATACGCTTAGTCTTGGTCCAAAGACACCACACAAGATACAAAACGTTCCCTGTTGAGATGGGAAGTGCTTACTAGATCGAATAGTAAGTGTATCACATGTGATTTAAAAGCCCTAATATAGGCCACTTTTTTCAAAGTGAGAAACCTTCGTGATTCATTTCGAAGTCCTTGCTAGGCGGATAGCAGGTAGACGCGTGTGCAGTAGTTATTCTAATTTGTGTGATTCATCCGAACAGGAAGCTAACAGTGTTCACACAATTGCTAAATTTGCAGAGCTACAGCAGCAAGGAAACCAATGGTGCAATCTAAAACAGTATTACAGCACCTTTTTGTGTCCCTCTCAAAAACTGCTCTTGAGAAATGTTTATGTAACTGTCCATTCTAAACTTGATATCAGATTTTCACCCCCGGTCACATGGGAGTCAATGGTAAATGTTTATTGATGTCTTTGTAACAGCTGTAAACAATACATGCTCATGGGCACCTTAGTGTAAGTAAAGATGTATGATGAGTAAACAAACATCTTGTATAGACTGGTTTAAAATACAATGTAAATAAATACATTCTTACAGATAAAATCTCAGACTGCAGCAGAAGGAGAGACATTACAGCAGCTAAAATGGAGAGAGGAAACAGGGAATGAGTCAGATAGGGAGAGACAGTGGTGGAAAACCACCAGAGGAAGTGCCTGCTGCCTTGACGATGTCGCGGTGTCGTTGACCTGACATAAAATGGAGCATGAGGAAGCAAATTAAGACACACTTTGAACTTTGACCATTGGCTTTCGAACCAGTATAAAAACCACTGCTGTGGTCATCACTATCCTCTTGCATTAGAACCAGCTGGATGGCAAAAAGAGTGAAAGTAATACCTCAAAGGTCATTTGAATAACAAAATAACAATTCAGCATGATGAAAGAGTTGAAACAAGCTTTGAGTGAGGAAAAGAAGGGTTCGATTCTGGCTTTACTGGCAGAGGGATACAATGAGCGTCAGATGGCTTCCATCCTAAAAATATCAAAGACAGCAATTCCTAAGAACAATGTCAAGCAACCAACATGGGGGACAATAAAGTTACAGACTGGCAGAGGGCGAAAATGACTGTCCATTGACTGGGATGACTCATTCGAGTGTCACTCAACAACCGTAGGATGACATTAAGTGACCTACAAAAAGAATAGCAAACAGCAGCTTTGGTGAAATGCACAGCTTGGATGGTTCGAAACAGGCACCTAGGGGCAGGGTGGAAGACGTGCAAAGCTAGAAAAAAGCCCTTCATCAATGAGAAGCAAAGAAGAGCCAGGCTGGAGTTTGCAAAAGACCATAAGGATTGGACCGTAGAGGAGTAATTTGGGAGTAATGTTGTCAGTAGTTAATCGGTCCCAAATACTGGAATAGGCTGAAGGTAGAATAAAACCAAAATATAAATGTTACACAAACACATACCTATGAACAGTAAAAGCAGAGAAACTGATTATTTTGCAGTGGTCTCTCAATTTTTTCCAACGGTGTATATACATTTGAATCTGTCAAACCACTTTCACAGAATATTTGAAGGCAAAAATTGAGTCGGAACGTGGCTCTGTAATATTTATTTCAAATTTAGAAAATCACTTGGAAAAAATGCATACTTGGTGAGTCACTTCTAGACGCTCTCATACAATTTAAGATATTGTACTGCACTTCTCAAAGACTAAGCTCTATAACCTATTCCTTGACATTTTCCTAAGTATGACAAGTGTCAACGAGGACACACTGCCTCACAGCACAACCCTATTTCCTATGCTGCATATATACAGTACCAGCCAGTGAGTGTGTACCTATTGGGTAAGTGTGTCCAAATGTTTGACTGGTATTATAAAAATATACACCTCTTCCAAATTCTGTAAGTTTACTGAATTCCAAATGGTACACTGATACTTTATTTGAAATTACTGACATTGAAAAACAATTGTATGTATATACAGTATACTTTTATTATTTTGATCATCATCATTTCTAATGCACTTGTTCCATTTCTGTCTCCATTTAAGTTCTTATTTGAGAAAATGAAATAAGAGAAAGATATTTTTCTCTCAGGTTCATTGTGTTTTTCTGATAAAAAAAAAACATTTAACAGGAACAACGTTGCGCCAATCAAAAGACACAGGGTGGTCATTTATTGTAAACAAGATAATCAATATGGTTAGGATTAAACCATATAAATAGATTAGTCTTACCATTTAAGGGATATCATACTCAATTCTCCAGGATTTTTATTAGGGAAATAAATTTGACATTTGCAGTTCAGCTGCAATAATTCTCAAAGCCTCTGCCCTTGACAGTGAGTGGATAATTGAGCGGTGAACACACCAGAATTCTTTTCATGATCCTTAGACTCGCCCACACACAGATCAGAATGTTTTTCAGAAAATTCAAACAGGTTATATAATTCTGACAGAAGCGATTGAAGCAACAAAAAGTGGAATGCTCTTAAATGTCTGCTCAAGCTATTTACATTTTGTTTTGCTGATACTAAGTATTAAACAAATTTCCTCAAACACTAATTTACTGGGTCAATTTAACACAAGGTCCAAACAATTATAATCTCTCCTTTCAACCCAATCTCTCCCAGTTGGAACAGTACAGTTGCTGCATCATTGGGGGCCAGAGGCACAATTAGAGTTGACTGTCTTGCTCAAAGACAAAACCCCAAATGTTTCACTTTGGAGTCTGGGGGACTGGAGCCAACGTCCTTTCAGTTACTTGTCCGATGCTTTAACTGCCAAGCAGGCATCATGTGGCAGAACAGTGGCACAATGATCTCAGTCTGAATCAATTTTCTAGGTCAAGTAAGTACACAAACAAACAAGGTGCATGCGGTTACTATTTCGAGGGAATACAGGAAGCTAAATTGGGAAGGGCAGTCAGAGAGAAGAATGTTCAAACAGAATGACCTGTGAGTGACTGAGACTAGACAGCCTAGATGGTCGGAAGGCTCCGATCCGGGAATACACCTCTGCATCCGAGCTGGCGCCCCACGACAGGTGAGGGCTGGGTGGGGTGGTATGGATGACGGGCAGAGGCAACGGAAGGGAAAGGGAAGCGGAGAGAGGCAGAAGGGGGGGAGGCAGCGGAGGTGGTACAGCCAGACACGGGGGTTGACACAGGCCGGGGTGTGGAGAAAGGGGCAGAGCGGGTGGCGGAGGGACCGGCGGGGACGGTAGTGGGGTGATGACAATGGGGACCATGGGTTTGGCAGCATCTCCATTGGCACACGGCGTCTCGGGCAGCCTGGGGTCCTTGAGGGTGTAGGTGGCGGCGTGGTAGAAGCCATAGTATTCCAAGGCGTGTCGGGCTTGAGCCAGCTTCAGTCTGTGCCTCAGCTGGAGGAGTCTGTAAAGCAGGATTAGGATCAGAGCTCCAGCCAGGGTCACCAGCAGCACGGCAACCTTTACATCCAGGCTCCAGCAGGTCTGGCCAAGGCCCAGCGTGCCGCAGGTCTGCCCAGAGCCATCTTCACTGGTCACTGTGTCCCTCTGTAGAGGTTGGGTGGTGTCAGGGAGGATGGAATGCCTGGTCTTGGATACAGGCTGGAGTGGGATCTGTAAAGGGGTTCCTCTGGTAATCTGTGACACCTGCATAGTCTTCAGTCACCAGTGAGATAGTGCACTGTGTGCTACTCAAGGACTGATAACAGTGATGGACGGAAGCTTAACAGTTCACTTCCAAAGCTGCCTGCTTGAAAAGGCTTCATCTTGTTTCAAACTCTAAAACACAGAGTTGATTCGGTCAAAACAGATCAGTGGAGGCAACAATTTCTAAGTAAAAATACATTATCTTTAAACATATTGTTTAAATAATAGCATACGACTGAGACAATGATTCAGAGCATTGGTATTGCATAATACCACAAGAATTCTGTAACAGGCAGAAAATTGGTTATCTTATTGGAAAAGACAAAACAATAACATTCAGACAAACTGAATAGCTGTGGAGAAATAAAAGCTTAACATTTTACTCACTTCATCTAAAAGGTTCTGTAAGGAAATAATCCATAAGACTTCAACAAGTCTCTGTTGCTATCCAGGACACAAATAAAGAATTTCACCCGTCACTAATGGGAGGAAGTTAATGGGAAAAGCAGGAAACACTGGGTTTTCCCTCCACACAATACTGGCTGTCAATTGGACAACATGTCCCATTGCCTTGGATACAGGAAACTGGTAAAGGATGTATCTAGAAGCCTTTGTTAGAGGAGAAGCCTTCTCAGAAATGTCTCTGAGTGTGTAAATTAAAGCCACACGCACACACAGCACACACGTTTACTTAGTTATTAACTTAGTTATATACATTTTGCCTAACTAACCATTACTCTACCCTTCACTAAAGCCTAATCCTAATCGTAACCTCAATGACCGAAGTAAAACTTAACCTAACTAATACTTGTATGCTTAACCAAAGCTGTAATGGCTAAACCTAATGCCGCATCCCCCTAATATTCAGATATGCTCAAAATGTTCGCCGCAATATATTGATATATAAATTATGAAAAAAATTAAAATGCGCTATGCTACGACAGGCAACCAAAAATGATCATTAGCAAATGTAAACATAATCAAAACTAAACGTAGTTTTGCGGTTTACTGGAGTTCTGCGTGTGGTTAGTCCTATCGTTTTTGCCGTACCCCAGCAGAAGCCGTATGTCGATTGCAGTTGGTAGGTAAATCTATGACGACCAGTGTACTCATTTATTACTTTCAAATTTATTAAAAAGTAAAACATTTTAATATGAGTGTTACGTATATCTTCTTGTCAATTGTGATAGTTTTAACATCAACACGTCATTTTGCGCTGGAACTGAAATCGTGGAAATTAATAATAGTTTGCTAAAATGCGTCAGTAATTGCCTGGAGTGTAAACCAAAGTTTTTTGGTGAAAACGGGACGATTTGCGAGTGATAATCAATCAGACACTACAATAGTGGTCATGTGCGTATTCAGCTAACGTTAATGTCTTATGTTAATGTTGTGGTTAGAAATGTCAGAAAGCCCACGTGAGGTCTGAGAAAAGTGTCTATCATTTATGTTGCGCTGCATGTGTTATTTGTGCAATCAATGACGCCGACAGGAATTCCCGGGCGCTGGACAAAATTAAACGTTTAGGAACCAAACCACGGGCATTTTAAAATAAATAGCAATGACGTCACTGTTCATAAAACAGGTCATAAACGTTTATTGTTTCATGTTTTAGCACAGTGATATCAGGATGTGTAAATATTGATGGTTAAGAGTCTTATAAATATTTAAAACATGATATTTATAATATTTTGAATGTTTTTCTTGGGGGACCCCCAGACCCCCGGCTGATTTGGTCCCCCCCCAATGTGTACTCAATGGCTATGGCCTTGCCTAAACCTAAAACTAACACCAATCTTAACACTAACCCCAATCATAATGTTTACCTAAACCTAACTGCAAAGCTGCACATCCTTTTTCTTAGTGGTTGTTTTGGTCCCCACATGTCAGTAAAACTAGAATCTTGCACACACACATGCACACATACAGTGAGAGCTTAATAGCTTACCAGATACCTTAATTATGTGTGTGTGTATGGGGGGGCGGGTAATTAGCTATTTGTTCAGGGGACCCTTCAAGCCAACACTAATCCTACTTATGAACACTAAAGAACACATACTCCCTCTGGTAGAATTGAAAGTAAGCCTTGTATCAGGAGTCATACCTATGGTTAATGGCTGGGTACGTCATCAGAGAGACTGAGACACATTCAGTAGAGAAGGTTACCATCGTTCTGCATGACAATTGATGAGTGGCTAACATTCAAAATGTAATGGTAATATTTTTTCCATATTCTCGTGATGTGTAGGGTAGCCTACCCGGACTATATTTACAACCTTCTATCTAGACTCCAGGTAGCAAGACCAAAGTGGCCACAGAGATTCGTCAGAATTGCAATACATACTATACCTGTATCAGCACCTATTAAGCAACCATTGTGAGAACACAGTATTGCGAGGTTCCTGGCAATTCTCAACACATAACTAGTTTCTAATTATATTAGCAATATCATGGACCCAATTTGAGCCATGGCTGAAGGTTCTTGGTGATATTTTTTCAATGTTGTTGAAACAACAACAGATCCATCTACCTAATGTTTCATCTAATAAAAATAACGTTAATAATTTTAAACAGAAAGTAACAAGATGAGTATGCTTCTTACCACCCTATTGGTTATTCATTCTGTGTTGCCTGCTGGAAAGTGAGAGCCTTCTTGTCAGATGGAGCACTTGACCTAGAGGCCTCCATAAAGAAACATGACTGTCTGTCAGGTTACCATCGCCAGTGTGCCAGCCATGTCATCTCTGTCCCCTATTGCCACTACACACAATATGTCCATATGGACATATCTTTCTCTGAATCGCATACCAATCTAAAGCACAATTGACCTTAAATATTGACCAGCTGCCATAGGTGACCTGGGGGT
Organism: Esox niger; assembly: GCA_016801105.1. Taxonomy (NCBI): domain Eukaryota; kingdom Metazoa; phylum Chordata; class Actinopteri; order Esociformes; family Esocidae; genus Esox; species Esox niger. Next base: position 18,421 of record JACXGJ010002356.1, on the reverse strand, counting down.
CTTGGAAGACAGTCTTCAAAGAGTCTTTGCCGCTGGCTTTCAGTGAGCCAAAAAAGAACAGACCACAGCACACAAGGGTTGGGGTCAATTCTGAATTGAGTTGTGAATGGCTGTTTAATGCTGACTGAATGCTGTATGAATTCAATATGAATAGGTAACACCCAATGCAAAGCAGAGTTTGATAGTAAAATAAAAATCAATCTTGGTTAAATCTTAAATCTGGATACCTGTTCAACATTGGTTATATACTTAAGTTAAATTTGACAACATGTATGTCTTTTTTATAGGATGTTAAACATGTACCCAGACTCTGGTCATAAAGATCTCCTGGCATTGATGGTGAGTAGGGGTGTTAACCTTGGCGTTCTAGAAGAAATTTCAATACAGCCTACACATATTGTAGATCATGACCACCTAATCATTCCCAGCTTATTCATCCCCCAACTTTCTCTGTAACATAAATAAATCACAAAAAAATAATTGTTAATAATATTTGTTTAATTACTATTCAATTACTATAGGTAGTACATAAAGAATAGTCTGCAAATTACTATAGGTAGTACATAAAGAATAATCTGTTAATTACTACAGGTAGCAGGTAGTAAATAAAGAATAATCTGTAAATTACTATAGGTAGTACATAAAGTATAATCTGTAAATTACAACAGGTACTAAATAAAGAATAATCTGTAAATTACTATAGGTAGTACATAAAGTATAATCTGTAAATTACTATAGGTAGTACATAAAGAATAATCTGTTAATTACTACAGGTAGTAAATATAGGATTAACTATGAATTACCATTAATAGATGTATGCAATCAATTATGTGTGTAAGTCACTCTAGATTAGAATGTTAGAATGTTAATTACTAAAATGAAAAATATGTGGCCAATTTAAAGTCATTTGTTCTGAATTTAATCGAATTTAGAAATTTGGCGTTGACCCGAATCCTCCAGCACATCAGGAGTCCCTTCACTACTTAAATAAATGATTCCTTCCTACTGGATAGTGGAACGTAATCAAACAAGAGACACTGCTCCTGCTTTGAAAAATATGAAAAGGGGAGAATAACATTCTGGTAAATAATCCATAGATATAAATATATTCATTAGTTTCGAGTGAGGAGTAACCCAGAGGTTTTTCATCTGAGCTGATGTGATGAGACTGGGTAATTGGGAGGCTGAAGTAGACTTGCTGATTGTTCTATTTCCTGTCTGTGTCTGAAGGCCGCTCCACAGTTAATATGAACCATGCAGTCCCATAGCCTGTGCTGATACCATAAGCAGTCTCTATGCATGTGCATATATATAGCCTATGGATAGAGTTGTCTGGAATAAGCTCTGTCAAACGCTTAATTGCCAACAAGTGATCACTATGTATATCTATATTTAAGTATTCGCAGGTGGATACCATAGCATTTATATATACTTATAATTAAAGTGTAATGTATTTAAATGCAACTTTAGAAGTAATATTGGTAGTATTTATTAGGATCTCGATTATCTTGTACCAAGGAATAATTATACAATATATTACCCAATATGCTGACATAAACTTCAATAAATAAATCATACCAGTATGTATATATTATTTATATACATACAAAGACACATTCTTGTCATTTGTATACTTACGTGTGGCAATTTTTGCCCCATGTCATTAAAACCATTCCCTTTCAACATGGGAATTTGATGGCTAACTAAAGTATGATATTGATTCCACTTAAAGAGTAGGCACATCAATTATATTTATTACACACCTAAAATGTTTTTGTTTAAATTCTAATAAAATATTCATTTTACAGTTTTATTTTAAAAAAATTATACTTGGACCACATTACATTGTTTTAAGTATTTAAATTAACTGTGTTCTGCTTGGGCAGCTTTCCCACTATAGGCCAGGGTGACAATTTCAACTCAGGAAAAGGTTTCATGGTTAACAGTAGTAATCCTTTTGAAATATCCTCTGCTTCTGTAACTATATTGAGAAAAACACTTAGAAAGAAGTTGAGTATGTACCCAGATTGGCAGCATTTAATTTGCACAAGATAGTGTGCTGTGAGCCTGCAACATTAGGTCTGCATGATGATAGATAACTCTGCTTTGCTGCTGTTCTAAATCGAGACTTCCTTAGATATAGCCTAACCTAGATGTTTCATGTGCATAACATCAAGATGAAAGAACTAATAATAGACAATGATAAGAATGACGTAAAAATGCAGAAATACGCTGAAATACAACCTGGAGCTGGCAATCTGGGATGAACTAGGAATTTGGATAATTAGCAGGCGAAAATCTTTAGAGAAAGTTTCAAGTTTCAAGGTTTATTTGTCAAATGTACCAAACAACACAGTGTCAGCTGCACAATGAAATTCTTGTGCCATCGCACCTAGCAACATGGTCAGGGGACACCCATTCTGGAAGGCTTGAAAAACTCAATTAGACTTGGAAAACCAGGTGATTGGAATTAACTAACAGGTAGAAGCAAATTAAACAGTGTTTCACCCCTCAAGGACAGAAGTTGCCTACCCCTGCTGTAGAGTGATTGGCAATGATTATACAAATGCTAAATGCTACATAGAAATTATATCACAACCTTAATGAATGCTTTTGCCAGCATAAAAGCAACCATTTAATGCATAAATGGACTAGGATAAGAGCCATTGCATAAATAAATACATTTGAGGACGTTTGCATGGAAACAGATTAAGTGTAGTGCTGGACTAAATAATATGTCTCTAAACTGTATGCAATAAATTAACTCGATTATTTTAGTCAATACTGCCATCTGTGGAAATAAATATTAAATGTAATTATTTTCCGAACCACATAAGCGGGGCCGGCCAAGAAGAGCAAAATAATTCTTACTGAGTGAATGAGTGACTGACTAACTAACGGAGTACCCCTTGTTAAAAAGCGTTAGTGGTTAGAGTAGCGGACCTGTAAACAATGGGTCCCACGTTCGTATCTCCTCACAGGCAAAGCAAAGTACGCATTATGAAATATTCCGTATAGACAAAAACATTGCTGGCAAAAACCTTCAGTATCTACATTATAGTAAGCCTGAACAAAAGCGTTGCATTGAATTTTTTTCGGTGTATTTTATAGAAACCTCACCTGCTGTTTTGGGGCGATGCAGAAGACTTAAAAGTGAGAGGAATAATAAGCTAAAGAATAATAAGAAGTATGTAGAAGATTTGGATTATCCTATCTACACCTTCTAATGATAATAATAACACAAGGGATACTTAGCTACCCCCAGAAATTACTGTAGAGGACAACGAAAAAACAATTGTCACCTGTCTAATTATTGAAAGTAACCCAAAGAACACATTTCTGTAAATCTGTCTGCAATATCACCGCAAATTAGCATATAAATTATAATGTTACAAGTTCCTGTTAACTTATTTACCATCATTAAAGCCAATCAGTGGCTAGTGATTAAAACACATAAGTACATATCTTGAGTGTCAATGTAACATACACTTTGTATGGTTATGACTTAATGCTGACTTACAGATCAAGCCTGGATTTTACTTGATCTAATCGTCTGGATGAAATCATTTTAATTGTCTAAATGAGATGGTGACATTTGACACAAATCCGAAAGGGTGCGAGCATTCTTAGAACACCCACTGAGTTTCCGGTGCTGTCTGCCTGGTGCCTGCTGGCTGGTTGGCTTTCACACGTGGATCCAGGGCTCGGAGCAGAGTGCTGTCAGATCAGCTTTACAGGCAGCCAACAGACTGTCTGGACAGCAAGGTCATGAGAGGAGCATCCTCGGCCAGGCCTAACCCGCAGCCTACCAGCTGTCTGCAGTCATCCTCACACAGCCATCGACTGTTCATTGACCGGGGGCACACGTCTCAGCTAACATTCTGCCATCCCAGCATCTCACCCATCACTAGCCCCGCAAACACTGATGACGAAAACCATACCAGAGCCATCTAGAAGGTTTTTAATGGTAGCACAGTGTGTCAGTCACACAGTCAGGAAACAGCACAGTTGAATCTGAAAAATATATATTTTAAATGTTTTACTACACACCTCTCAAACACTGGAGTTGGCCACGCATGGTTGAAAAACATGTACAAAATATTGTTATAAATGATGGACAGTATGTTTCATCAAGTGTCCATTATAATTAGTATACATTTTTGTAAGGATTGGTAAGCATAAATTACAAACTTAGATGGTAATTTATGCTTTTATCACATTATAAGTCAATTTATGACAATGATCACATTAAAGCCATCTAAAATCTTTTCACCTGAAAAGTTTTACCTTGCAAACCAATCATTGTTAAGAGAATATTGACAACCAATTCTAAGAAACTGAAATGTTAAACTGAGCACTCCCCTTCCCAGAACCAAGCTTCTGCACACCTGAAACTAATTTTTATTTTATTATTAGCAATAAGTGATTGGGATGTCTGAGACGAGGTGATTTTTTATAAGAAGAGTGTTTTTGAAGGAGCTGGGCATTTGACAGAAGGGGTCATTTTTTTTGCTGTTTGAATACACTACAAGTTTGCATTTCCTGATATTTACCAAATAAATGTAATTATCAAATTAAGATATGGCATCTGTAGTATGAAGTAAATGCTAAAGGATGAGAATGTTGAATAGGCACTTTATATTCAAGAGGAACACATGAGAGCACAATTTAAAATATTTAGTGGCAATCAGCCGTCTTAGATGGAAATGTATGTTTGTGCGCAGGTTAAATGTCTCCACGCAGGCTAAACGTTTACTGCGTAATATACAGACACAGATGAATATGCACACGTGTGCACATACACACCAACACACACAAACAGTGACTGTCAATATGGCATCAGAACTCAATGTCTGACCTCTATGATTTGTGAAGGAGTCAATCCTGAAAGACTGGTGTCTGCTGCCTCCTCTCTCCTCTCCCTCATAAATATTCATCTCATCAGAGAAAGGGCAAACTCTCATCATAGTAACAGTTCACAAAATTTGGTTAGAGCAGTTTCTGTGTGAGTACAGGTTTTACTGTACTTTTTTTGGGGGGGGAAATCCTCTCAAAGGTTTGTAAAGCAGGAATAATATGCAATTGATAGAATCAGAGTTAGGGAAAATAGGAATTTGACTTACATCAATCATTTATATATCTTCTTAGATGCTCTTTTCTAGAACAATTGGGGTTAACTGGACAGAACAAAAGATTGTGTAACCGTTGCCAGCACAGGGAACTGATCTAGTAACCTTGTAGCCTGCCAGGCTAAATGGGAACAAGGCTAAAAGGGTCCCCACAAGCATCGTAAAACTTAAAATGTGTCTGTGCATGTACAGATAATCAGATTTAATACCGTCAAGAGGAAACAAGACAGTGTCTTAATTAAAACACAGCCATGATCTGGGCTACATCATCTCATCAGCTCTTAACCTTGACTTTGGTTCCGCCACATCCTATGGTAAATAGAATAAACTACACTCTATAGGACTTCAATTTAGAGAAAAGAAAAAGCAGGATATAAAATCCTAAAAGAAGAGCAAATGACTTAATTTAGTCTAACCAGTGTCAACATTAAGCCACGTTAGGCATAGCCAGAGCACGAGGACAAAATGTTGCATGTGACTGTTAATAAACGTTCTAAACGGGACCAGATTTGCTGAAAGATTAACACAGATGTTTTAACTATTACCTTGAAAATAGGAAGGACCACACAGGACGGGATCTAGTTTGGTACATTTTTCCAAGGCAATGAACTGCGTTAATCCTATCCAGTTCCCAACAAAAAACTGTGTTAACGTGCATTTACAGGTACAAATAATGTTTGGCAATTTTAATTTCTATTTGACAAGTTAGGGTTTGAAAATGTATGTGTTCCTATCTTCCACTTAATGTGTTTGTTATGGGTCAACCTGGTCTCAGGGTGGTACGTAGACTATTTTACATAAATCTTTGACAGTAAAATAGGACTTGACAGCAGAGGTTCTTCTAGGCATCTCTGCACTGCAGTGTTGTTAATCCCCAATTTGAGGCAGCTGCACTTCATTGCCTTTAAATGGGGATCCTATTTACAGTGCCTTGCAAAAGTATTCACCCCCCTTGGCATTTTTTGTGTTTGTTTGCCTCACAACCTGTAATTAACATGGATTGTTTGAGGATTTGCATAATTAAATTTACAAAACATGCCCACAACTTTGAAGAGGTTTTTTTATTTATTGTCAAGCAAACAACATATAGGACAAAATAACAGAAAGTCAATGTGCATATCTATTCACCCCCCTAAAGTCAATACTTTGTAGAGCCACCTTTTGCAGCAATCACAGCTCCAAGTCGTTTTGGATATGTCTCTATGAGCTTGCCACATCTTACCACTGTGATTTTTGACCATTCCAAACTGCTCCAGCTCCTTCAAATTTGATGGTTTGTGCTTGTGAACAGCAATCTTTATGTCTGACCACGGATTGTCTATTGGATTGAGGTCTGGGCTTTGACTAGGCCATTCCAACACATTTACATGTTTCCCCTCTAAACCACTCAAGTATTGCTTTAGCAGTGTGTTTGGAGTCATTGTCCTGCTGGAAGGTGAACGGAGCTCCATCCTAGCCAAAAATCACGCACAGAGTGGTAATGGTTTTGCTCAAGAATATCCCTGTATTTAACACCATCCATCTTTCGCTCAACTCTGACCAGTTTCCCAGTCCCGGCTGCTGAAAAACATCCCAACAGCATGATGCTGCCACCACCATGTTTCACTAACAAGGGGGATGAATACATATGTACATGCCAATTTTCATTTTATTTAAAAAAAATAGTTTTATGTGTATATTTTTCTCATTTCACTTCTCCAACTTAGACTATTGTGTTCTGATCCATCACATACAATTCTGATTTTTTTAACTAAAGGCTGTAATGCAACAAAATAGGTAAAAAGCCAAGGGGGTGAATACTTTTACAAGGCACTGTATGTTTTGGTTTTGCTCCACTCTGTGAGGATTGTTGTTTGTGTGTGCTGTGTGAGGATTGTCGTTTGTGTGTGCTCTGTGAGGATTGTGTTTTGTGTGTGCTCTGCGAGGATTGTTGTTTGTCTGTGCTCTGTGAGGATCATTGTTTGTCTGTGCTCTGTGAAGATTGTTGTACGTGTGTGCTCTGTGAAGATCGTGGTTTGTGTGTGCTCTGTGAAGATCGTTGTTCGTGTGTGCTCTGTGAGGATCGTTGTTTGTATGTGCTCTGTGAAGATTGTTGTACGTGTGTGCTCTGTGAAGATCGTTGTTCGTGTGTGCTCTGTGAAGATCGTTGTTCGTGTGTGCTCTGTGAGGATCGTTGTTTGTATGTGCTCTGGGACACTATAGTTCTCAGTTGGTGACTCGCCCTTGTTATTCTTGGCTCGTTATATAGCTGTAAGTGCTATACTTGTGAAGTGGAAGCATCTAGGAGCAACAACAGCTCAGCCATGAAGTAGTAGACCATACAAACTCACAAAGCAGGGCCGGTGTGTGCTTAAGCACATGGCATGTAAAAACACGTATCAGCTTTTGCATCATTCTTTAACTGCCTCGGAAGCAACATCAACACAAAAACTACGTCAGGAACGTCACAAAATGGGTTTCTATGGCCAAGCAGCTGTATGCAAGCCTCACATCAACATGTGCAATGTCAAGCGATGGCTAAAGTAAAGCATGCCGCCACTGGACTCAGGAGCAGAAGAAATGTGTTCTGTATAGTGATGAATCCCACTGCACAAATCTGGGTGTGGTGGATGCCAGGAGAACGCAACCTACCGGAATGCACAGTGCCTCCTGTTTAGTTTGGAGGAGAAGGGATAATGGTCCATAGTAAAGCCCATGATTTGGGAACGGGATGTCCAACAAGCTCATATATGTGTAATTGTCGGGTGTCCCCATTCTTGGCCATATTGTGTTCCTCTCGATTCACAACCAGAACATTTTCTCGGCATGTCTGTCATTACATGCCAATGTGAACAGAAAAGTTGTGTAAAGGGTGGGAGAGTGATGGGAATGTGGCAAAACACTTGAAGAAGCTTGATATTAGGTGTGACAGTGGCTTCAGCAGGAGATACAGAAGAAGAGAAAGTAGTGAATAGTAGGTGATTCAGAAGTTTAGTTTTCCTCCTAACGCTCAACTGCCCACAGACCTTTTCTGCAAGTTTGTGTTCACTTAGCAACAGAGCGGGAGGGAAGCTCCAAGTTGGCAAGGAGAAAAGGGGGTAGTGAGAGTCCCAGTATGTGGAAAAGGAGGAGAGTCGAGTTGAGGAGTCAGAATGAGGACTCAAGAGGGAGAAGGGTTTGGAGGATTTCAATGACGCATGCCCTCTGAGTGGTGCCTCTGAGTACGGTTAGAAGAAAAAGTGAGTGAGAGACAGAATAGTAATCAGAGTCCTAGAGGGGGGACCCAGTGAGATTGGATGACAGACAGAGTATAGAAATTAGGTGGTCAAGTGCATCGCCCACCTTGTGAGTTGGAGGCGACTGGAGAATTCAGTCAAAAGAGAAAAGGAGTATGAAAGTGAGTGTGAATGCACTGAATCGGAGTTAGACATTATGAAGTCACTGGGTAATATGCCTAAATAGCCAATCAATCATTCACACTTTGCAACGCACTATGAAAATCCTATCAATAATTTGCTCTTGCAAAAGTCAAGGTCCCAGTCTATATAAAAATGTGGATCAAAAACCACAAGGCTTTACTTGTAGTTATTATGTAATGTGTCCCAATTCAGTAGGAGTTCTATGTAACTCAGTTGGTATGAGTTGGCAGGAGTATAATGCTTACAGCCCCAGGGGGCGTTAATTTGTTTCTCAAGGGGAGTACAAAAAAGTATGAAATGTTTGCACTTAATGCTGGCAGTCAGTAAGAATGAGTTCATTTGCTAATTACTTTAACCTTAAACTGTACACAGTGTGCATTCTGCAATGAATGCCATTAACAGACACTTCTCGCTTCGATTGACTGAAGGACTTTAGCATGGGACCGCATCCTCTGCAGGGATATCTTGGGAGATGTCTGGTCTTAAGCTGGCAGTCAGTGCTGTATATTCAACATACACACATTCACTATTTAAACTGTGTAAAACACTAATCTGGAGCTCAACACAGATTTTGAAATGACCAGCTCAAAGTAAGAAATGTATCAATTCAACACATGCTGTGCAGTGAAATATTTTCTGTGAAGGGTTAGTGGATTTTAAAAGATATGTTTTGGACATTGGCGAGTTGTAAAATTGGAAGCTGCCTCGCTTCACCAGACACCATCATGGCCAAACTGTCACGCTCTGATGGAGTGTAGCTGAGACGAGCCGCATGCATTCATGCCACTCCAAGTCTGGACATAACAATAGCCTGAGCGTTTCTGAGCTACAACCTGAAATATCTGAGCAGCATGAACTCAACACTTAGGAATATGTGTATGTGAAAGGAAATTCTCTGCCAGTTTGGTCCATACACTTTTGCAGTTCCAAGACATGCTTACTCATATAGTCAAAAACCTTAAAAAAGCCAAAGACATGATTTATAAGGGATATTTTTTTAATACTTGTTAATTAAAGTACATTTTTATTTTGACACACTTTATAATATTGCAACAACAAATTGAAATGGCAAACAAGGAATCATTTCTGTTTGAAATTATTCCATTTTAAATGTGTCTATGTTGCACTGCTTAGACCATGGAAATTAAATATTTAACATTATTTCTCTTTATTTTGGTAAGAATAATGCATGTCCCATCATGAAACTTATAACGCAAAATATTTCTTCAAATTTGAATTTGGTCACTAAAATACATCAATTTGAAGAAAAGAACTGGAAAGATCTTTAGCATCATTAGTATATATGTTATCCACAGACTTACATATTTCTCAAAACAGCTCTACACTAAATTACAGCCTTCTAGTTAACTAGCTTAATTAGCTTCTCTCGGTTTGATGCAATCAAGACAGCTAATTAGAAGAGAAGCAAAAGAACACGCAACAAGTTTGTTTTACAGGCCAGTGTGGGTTGACTTGGTTGCCATGGTTCCTGTTTGTTCTTGTTCCCCTTGTCACTCACAAACACATTCAGTTCAGCTCCCATTGCTTGCTTGATCTAATTTAGTTTTTTCATTCAATCCGATCAATTGACCATTCAAGTCTCTATAAAAACCTTTCTTGTCTTCTATTTAATACAATATGTGAATGCTGCATATTAACAGAAGCTTTAGTCTAATGTTCAAACAACTCCCACATCAACACAATGAGAGTTATGCATGTTAGAAATTGACACATGGACACACCAGCTACAAGAGTTAAGACCTATTTATAGGAACTGGAATTAAGAATTTTATGATTAACCCTTAAATATATTACTCCTCACATCCCAAAAAGACCAGTCTGCATGAAACCTGGTCATAGTAAAGCAGTTTTCAGATAAGTATCTACAAAAATGTGTAAATAGACCACGCATCATGTTAACTTCTCTGTCTCAGTGTGAAACAATTTGGCACAGGTGGTCATGTTTATGATTCTTGCTAACCCACACGATTTTTCAGACACCACTGGCATGATTTTGACTAAACTTCAGGTGATACCAGCAAGGAGAAATATGGCCACCCCAGCTTGCTTTTCAGATCCATCTAAGCCTTTATATTCTCCATTGCTTGAAAACTGTCTATATTTTTTGAAGTTGTAGCCATGGCTTTGTTTATATTTGTTTTGTACAGTGGATTTTCACAATGGCTCATTTAAATAAAATGTATGCATGCCATTTAAATTCAATTATCTTTTCAGGTGGCCCTGTTTTTCGAGGATTATGGGTAATTCAACTACTGTATATTTTACGAACCTGTTAATACGCAAATATATATAAAAAAGTACATTGTATTAAGCATTTTATGACAAATAGACATTCAATAATGACACAAACTACAGTATTTCCACGTGAGATACACAGTACACATTTACTTGTAGGATTGCTCTATCATGCCTCAAAAAGATAATAAATGAGTCAAAATGTTGAACCTCTAGGCAAAAATACAGAAAGAAATATGATCTGGAGTTGTGTTATTGCTGTTAACTGATTTTTTTAAATTTAATTTGCATTAATCAAGCTCTCCATTTCATCACCCTATATTCAAATGATTAATAATTCAACATATTCCAATAATATTTAGTGACAGAGACTTCATGTGTAACATATGTAAACACACACATACATTGTTTCTGGTCGCTTTTCCTTTTGTTAGTGCAGTTGACTTACATGAAGTGAGTTAACATCTACTCTCATGTGAATGAGGATGGATTTGCTTTTACCATGACCCTTATCCCTTCAGGTACTAGTTCTGACAGACAGACACACACACACACACACACACACACACACACACAGACACACACATTCCTACATTATCCACTTCCTCCACAAAAACAGATGCTGTTGTAAACTTAGGCTAAACCTGTTTCAGTTTGAATACATACCCTGTTAAATGTTCTTTTAAGAGATGAGTTTCAGCCAGCTTACCCACACACTGCACAGTATGATGGCTGCAATCAGGATGGGGAGGATTGAAGAGGCCGATCATTGTGTCTAATATGGCCTTTTACTACTTGCCAACACTGATTGAGTTGAGCTACTTGTAAGGTACAGAATGATAGTCTTCTGAGATAATGTGTGTGTGTATGAGTATGCATACGTGTGTGTGTGTGTGTGTGTGTGTGTGCAAAGGCTAGATACAGAGGACTGGAGGGTGTAAAGAGTGAACTCACAATGTTAAAAACATTTCTCCTATGTTCTTTGACAAGTGCATAACATCAAATCACAACAGTAATACAATGTCCGTCTGTTGGCTCAGTCGAACGACTGTGAGAAACATCATGCTCCATTCTCACTATATTTTTATCCACACCACACTCATCTCAGTGACAGTGAGACAAAGACACTGAGAGATATGAGAAAGTTTGCAGACTCATTTTTTATCTATTTTAGGATGTCTCTGCAGAGCTGTGGGAATATTCTCTTTGATTGCTGACTAAAAGTGTCTCACGGTGTAAACAAGTTGTGACTTGCATTTGTCAGTAGAGCAGATTATAGGAAAACTCTAACATCAGTTGTCGCCACTGAGAAGTTCAGAAGCTGTTACGGGGCACAGGAAGGACATGGAAGCTGGAAATGGGTTATGCAGCGTGAGGGGGATTTATTCATCGAGGAAAGGGAGATAACGTAACTGAAACAGACCTGCGACAATAATAAAAAGTACAAAAACCAAACCCAGAAAAGCAGTCAGTTTGCGGACCCGGACAATGTAGGGACCAGGACAATGTAGGGACCAGGACAATGTGGGGACCAGGACAATGTGGGGACCAGGACAATGTGGGGACCAGGACAATGTAGGGACCAGGACAATGTGGGGACCAGGACAATGTGGGGACCAGGACAATGTAGGGACCAGGACAATGTTGGGACCAGGACAATGTGGGGACCAGGACAATGTGGGGACTAGGACAATGTAGGGACCAGGACAATGTGGGGACCAGGACAATGTGGGGACCAGGACAATGTAGGGACCAGGACAATGTGGGGACCAGGACAATGTAGGGACCAGCACAATGGGGGACCAGGACAATGTGGGGACCAGGACAATGTGGGGACCAGGACAGGGACCTGGAGCTCGGCAGGCATTGAGGTGGCTGAGTCTGTGTCTTCTGGGGGGGTAAAGGAGAGAGAACATCCACCACATGAGTCGGTTAAGTCTCTGTCTCTACCTTTCCTCCCCTTTTAGGAGCTGTCCATCGGCCCCGACGAGTGTCGGGTGGGGATTTGTGGGGCCAGGTCTTTCCTGCCACCTCGCTGTGTCCTCCTCATCACCCTTCTCTGTTCTGAGGCAGTATCCCAGGGTTGCTGTCCAAGGTGCTGAGCCCCCAGGGAGCCTTCCCCCTCTGACTACAGTCTGCTGTCCCTTTGTCTTCCCTTTCCAAAACACTTGGCCGTGTTCTCTTTGACCAATTGTCCGATTATCTCATCATCTCCTCAACCGTAACCATTCAGACTTTGAAACAGGTCTCGACAATGAGACCTATACGTTGTGCACAGAGGCTATCTGCAGCCGTCCACACAGAACCATCTGATCCTCCCTCTGCCCACTCAGGAATGGATATCTCAGGCTCTTGGATTGCCTTCCATCTGGCAGGCCGCTCCTACCAGGTGACGTGAAGAGGACCGTTGTCCTGCAGACTCTCACTGCTGGTGTTCCCAGTTCTACGTACTTTCTTCTCTCTTTAACCAAGTCACATGGCTCTGTTGTATCCAAATAGGGTTTCTCACTTCATTGCTATGCAGATGACACTCTGTTCCTCTCTTTCCCACAGTCTGACACCCAGGTGGTGACCTGCATCTCTGCATGCCAGGCTGAATGTCGACCCACCACTGCAAGCTTCGCTCCTCTGCAGGAAGATCTCTCTGCTCCAAGACCTGTCCATCACCAGTTACAACACCAGAGTCTCTCTCCCAGAGCACAGTTCGACCTTGGTGCGATCCCAGACAACATTGAACCCACTCAACACACGGACAACTACAGGCTAATGCTCTACAATGTTTCTAAAGTACAAGCTTACCTCATAAAAGAAGCAACACAGGTAATTATCCAGGCACTTAGCATCTCATGTATAAACTCATGTCGCCTCTTAGACGTGATCATGCTATGAGTCACCACAAGATCCGGAGGTTTGGCCTCGCTGGACTAAAACCATTGAAACTCTCCGTAGGTGTAGGTCTGTAGGTCTGTAGGTCTGTAGGTCTATAGGTCTCCCTGTATGTGCCACCAAACCTCTGTATCTTGTCCACGACCTTCCTGGTGTTCAAACTTCCAAAGATCCCCCATGCCAGAGCTTCCTCTCCCCTTCCGACCCACTGATCCATGAGTGAACATTGACTCTAAAGAAGCTCATCTTTTAATCATGTTCAGAACAGATGAAAGTATCCTTGTTTAATGGTGGCGTTAAGGTTGCTCCCATTGGCTTGATTCTACTGAGCTGAGGAGACAACATGTATTAGTTCTAGTTTTATGATCTCAAGATCATAAAATGAATCCACTTATTTCATAGTTTAATACACCTATAACATAAATAACATGTTAGTACACTTAAAATCTTTTCCTAATGTATTTAATATAGTACATTTTAAGTTTACTAAAATGATCTTCCATCATGTATTGTTAGACCTGTACATGTTCAATAAAGCAAGGCATAGACTGGCATCATGGTTTTTTATGCTAAAAGTTTACACCTGACTTTAACAAGCAACCAGCCTTGTCACACCCTCACCCTGATTCTGTACACCTGTGTTGTCTTGTCTCACCCCCACCAGGTGTCTCCCATCTCCTCATTATCCCTGCCTACTTAACCTGTCTTCTCTGTTTTTTTCCAGTTGCCACTTCATCCTGTGTTTCCCAAGTCATCCTTGCTTTCTTGTTTTCTAGTGTTCCAAGTGCCCGTTTCCAGTATTTCTGTGTTCTGAACCTCTGCCAGTCAACCAAACCCACTCTCCTGCTCATCGTCTGTCTGTACCTCTGCCATGTTATCTTGTGTACCGGACCCCTGCCTGTTTACAGCACATGACCTTTTCCTGACAATTCGGGTGCATTAAAACCCCTAAACAGTTTTCCTGTGTCTGCATTTAGGTCCACCCCTGAGTTCTGATAAGTCCAGATTAAGACAATTATTAATATCTGTGTACAAGGAGATTCTCCAGAAGCTATGTTGGGTTACCAGGGTGTAAACATTTTATTGCCAAGAGGATTACAAACTAATTAAAACTAGGTGTCTAGAGACTGCAGAAAATCCAGACTTATTCGAATAATAATTAGTTTCTTTAACTGTACACAATGGAGTGTAAAGGCAAAGAAAAAATGAAAATCATGTGCAGGTGGAGTGAAACAAAAAGAACACAAGAATTTCTGTGAAACTCTGGCTCTCTAACTCCACTGGGAAGAATGGGGGGCAACTTATGGGGGGGTCTTAGCATGCTAGCTGAGCAGTACGACACTTAAAATATATATATTATTGAATTACAAAATAACTGTCATCTGTACCATTTATACCTATTTAATGAGAAATGACCAAATATCCCCATTGTGCATAATTTCACTGAGACCGGTCTCTCAACCTCCTAGTTCTGCATCATAGAACAGATAAAAAAGAAAACTTGATCTCAACCTACTTCAGACAGAGTGAAGATGGATTTTATGTTTGGTATTTCATTATGCTCCTCAGCTCCATCTTCTGGTTACAAGTTTTCTGTTATATTCATTATAGTAGTGGTTGACATGTTCTGCGTCTGCACAACTTTTCTCTGTTTCGGCATAATGCTAATTATGTACTTTTCTACTGAATATTTGGAAGTCTGGAAAAACATGTATTTACTTTGTTCAATATGTTGATAGAGGCCAATTGTGTGTTTGCAGTACTTTGGCTTTGACTGTTCACATTTCCACTTTTCCTTCATACACAAAGCACATTTTATTTTGTTGGGGGAAAAACATAATTCTTCCAGAAAGCAGTTGGCCTTTGTCTATTTCCTGGTTTCTAAAATTGTATGCAGTTTCTGATTGAACATAATAAGGAGGCACATTTGGGTATTGGCACATTTGGGTATTTTTGTAAAGAGCAAAACTTTCTTATTTTCAATAAAGAATTATTATTCTGAAAGCAAAAACAAGACTTTAATGTAAAACGTTTTTGCAATAAAATATTTTGTGAAAGTGCGCAAAACAATTTATGTATTTGAAAACAAAACTCCAATTAAAATGTGCACCCTTCATTTTGACTAGGCTGCCCCCTTTTCTGGCAGTATTTCTTTTTTTGCTTTTGAAACTTTATTGATTGAAACACTAGTTTTTCATTTGCACTTTTGACCCAATAGTTGTGTGCAGGCTTGAGTGAGAAGTGTGGATGATGCTTTGGCCAATTTGGCAGTAATTTATTGAGTGTTGGGATACAACCTATTCTGTTCAGCCTTTCTTTCCGACACAAATGAAGTCATAGCACTGCAAGCAAATGGGGCAGCCTAATCAAAATGGAGGGTGGTTGATAGTATTATAGTATTAAACTTCATTTTTTGTTCTCAAAATATTTTTTAAAAAATGCCTGAGGCTTTGCAGTCTATTACAAAATATTAGATTGCATTATTTTTTACTTTGATGACTTGTTTTTGCTTTCAGAACAATTATTTTTGATTAAAAAGAAAAATGTTTTGCTCTCAACGAAAAGACACCAATGTACCTCCATAATGTTTGTGAGAATACTACCATTGAATCATGTAAGAAATTATTATGCCATTTAAAAGCTTTTTGTTAACATGTCATATCAAAAATAAAATATTTTTACAGCTTCGTTTTGCCACATGACTAAAAGTGAAAGTGAAGTAATGGATGCGAGTTTTTTGAAGCCCAGTTGCTGTATTTCAGCTAACATCCACAAGGTGGGAGCGCATTTGATATATCCCCTTTAAATTATGTTAGTATATAACCAAGTTTTGGTCAACTGTAGCACTCAGATTATCTCTCTGTGTCACACACACACACACACACACACACACACACATGGAAATGTCATCATACAGTTCCCAGAACAGAACCTCTTTCATGGCCAGCCTGAAAACTCCAAGGTGTAAAAAAGGACCCTCTCATGGTCATGTTGATGAGTGACAGGCATTCTCAGAAGCAGCTATCTCCCACACCAGTCACGCCCTGCAGTACACTGTTCAGGACTTGACAGGGCTTGAGGTGCACCTGCTCCACTTGGCTGGATCTCTGGAACATGTGGGTCAATGACCAATGTGATGACCCATGTGATGACCTTGACTGAGCTGATACAGACAGTGCCAGGGAAACTAATACTTCTTTACACAGATGAGTCTGTATTAACAAAAAATGACAGGATCCACTATGATCCATTCGGTTTGAAGAAAATTGCATTTGCACAATTGATAGCTAGCATGAGCACAATGGCAAGCCTGTACATTTCCAGGCATTAGTTAGAATCAGCTCACAAAACTATTTCTGACAGGAGGGACATTAATAATAAAATACCTTTAAGTTATTTTGGAATATAACTAGATGAAAGCATTAACCATACGGACAGAAAATACCTAGAGTATTTCCTGTGTTTTTCTGCAATTTTGAGTTGCATGAGTTCGACACAGACCTGATTATTGTGTGTTCTCCACTTTTAGGAACAAGTAAAAAGTAAAAATATGTAAGCCCATTATAAGAAATACAATATTGTCACCATCAATACAAATGAACAGGACACAGTGTTGTTCGGAATCCTTTATTAGAAATCAAATATCAACAACTCTGACTGCTGACCAAAGAGTGTGTGATGTCGCAGATATGATGACATACCATAGTAACGCATCATCAAACATTTGGGGGGCTGGCCTGGCTATGACTGAATGAAGCATAAACTACAGCAGCATTTTATGATTTATTGGTCAAGAAAGTGGTGAAGACAGAAAAGTTCATGTAGAAAGAGCAAATTGGTGAGATCCAAAACCTACGCTGCAGCAATTCATTTCTACCAGAAGCAGCAGCACAGACTTCTGGGCCACCCTACCGTAGGTCTAGGAATAAACTATATTTGCTTATCATGAATAATGTCAGGCTAGTTTGTTTAGAACATTGTGGATTGTGTGACTGTCATCAAAATCCCCAAAAGGAGGAAACAATCCTTTTGATTCTGACCAGTGTCTCCAAGAGGCTCCAGAAACTCCAAACACCACTTATCAGACTTTGGCCAGACTGCAGACACTATCAGCCTTGCCACAATCATTATATTCCTCCCATCAATGTAAATGTAAATGGTGCGGTCTGAGAGCTGTGGATTATGGATTATAGACTGTGTGATGCTGCAAAGGGTTGGTGACTCACTGAATGTGTGATTGGCAGGAGTGGAAAGACTTGGAATTGGTATACTGGATGTAGATGAGAGGGAGTCATTAAAGGAAAGGGCACCGGCAATATTGGATTGCTAAGATTCAGAAAAGTCAGAAACACTCAGGAAGTTTACAGCATTCTACTTGCAGACTGCATACAGAGAAACCTGTAGCCTTGTCCCTGGCTATTGCCTTGAAACCAGGCACGTGCAGAGGTAAGGCTCATTCCCTTTGCTATCTAGTGCCCTATCCAGTTGACGTGTGCCTGTGCGGCTTGGTGGCGTGCGTCGTGCACACCAATGGGCATGCGTCGTCCGTCTTTTATATGCGCATCACTCCAATGGGCATGCGTCGTCCGTCTTTTATATGCGCATCACTCCAATGGGCATGCGTCGTCCGTCTTTTATATGCGCATCACTCACTCCAATGGACATGCGTCGTCCGTCTTTTATATGCGCATCACTCAATTGGGCATGCGTCGTCCGTCTTTTATATGCGCATCACTCCAATGGGCATGCGTC